>KZ807112.1:117850-128524 GCA_000696205.2 Oncopeltus fasciatus
TGTATGATTGTACTCTGAAATTTTTTATTGTATTATATATCACATATTACATACTTTACACTTTGATGATAAGTTAATTGTTAATTCCTCAGAAGGGAACGGATCTCGCCTGCTTCACCGCTATGCGGAAATCTAGGTAATACTGTAGTTTCTTGAACTGTCGTAAACCATAATTTTTGAGAAGCAAAATTTGTCAACTGATGTCTAGATAAGTTTAAAACGCCGGTGAAAATAAAAGATTAACAGGCCATTTTATCGTGAGAGGGGCTATAGAACACATATGTTCATCTCGGAGTAAGTATCAAGAAAGGTTAAAATGGCGTGCAAGTGAATTATGGTAGCGCTTTGCCGCATTCTCTAGCGGAATCAAAGAATTAATTTTTTGAAATAAAGAAAATGTAACCACAATAAATTAATTAATCACTTCTGAGATTTACTGGCCTTTTTTCATTCTACATCAATTTCTTTTGTATCTGTATTGTATGTAAATATAATATATTTTGCAAAACAATTGATTTTAAAAGAACTTTATCATCTGAAGACTATATTTTAATTAATGAGAAAATAAGTTAGATTTTTAGTTTACATAGCGCATTGAATGATCAAGACTGTGAGTTCAATGCTCACCTCAACTTTGGGCGGGAATTTTAAATTTAATTTGACGGTCTACAAGCGTAGATTCAATTTATTCAATTCTAAAATCGTAGTAAAGATTCGTATATTGTTTCAGAATGGAAAACGAAAGACTTATTCGTTATATAACAAAATCGAACGAACGGTAGCGTGAGATGACACTGTCTTTTCGAAACCAATATTCAACAATTACAATGCTGAGGAATTCGCTTAGTAACGCGGATATACTTTTTATATATTGTAAGATAACTGAAGTTTTCCCACGGATATACTTGTTATAGATATGGCTAACAGAGGTATTGCTATCAGCTGTAGGTGTCATAGTTACTGGAGCTTACGTGCCGAGTCCCACGCATGACCAATACTTTCTCTTGGCCTTTTCACCGGTCTGGAATGCCCTGTGGTTCCGGCGTTATCCGTCTCTGGAGAATCCAGCCATCTCCCTAGATCCCATTTGAAGAACAACATTGTTCTCTATCTTCAAGTTGGCAAATTCAATGCTGACTAATGATTTTTTTTTTTTTTTTTTTTACTTTAAGCGTCCCATTCAACCACTTAGGGTCATGGAGGGAGAGACTATATTTAGGTTACTATTCCGTTCTAAACATCCATGGCTCAGGACAAGCTTTTATTTATAGACCAAAGCTTGCCCAGGATGGGATTTGAACCCGCAGCGTCAGGATTTAGAGACCCTGAGCTACCCAGGTGCCCCTGATGATAATCACAAAAATTGTTTAATCTGCACTCTAGACTCGAGTCAGCTGAGCTTAATACTCAATTTAAGTTAATAATATCTACATTGTGTAAATTCTCGTATAGTCACTCATATTTAAATATACAGATATGACACATTTTTACTTCCAGTCATCTAAACAGTAATAGCAGCTACCTTACAAAAATATACTTTCTATTATAACAAAATATTTGAAACCAATTTAAATAACTCAAGAACCTGTTTATATTTTTAAAGCAATAAATTTTATGATAAAATTCTTGTTGTAAAGTCATCAAGCCACCAATAAGGCCAGGTCGTATTTTAAAGTGATTTTTGAAATGCATCAACAAAAATATACGTTAAAAACATACATAAATTCATATAAAATATTCTTCCGAGTATGAATAATAATAACAAAGTATAGGAACCAATAATATTTACAATTATTAATTATAGTAGTATCACTGTACGTATAGGAATTCGTCTTTATTGTCCTAATGGCGACTACGTTCGGCAAGGGTCTATTTCCTTGGTTCGAAACCTGTAAATTAGTCAATTTTTCTAGTCCGTGGGTCAGATAGCATATATGCTGTTATCCTGTTCATCCCCTTGTTGCAATGTGCCCAGGTGTTTTATAAATCAATGTGATATATTTTTAGTGTTAGTTATTATTTTTTCGATTTTTATGGGCATAATCTCAACAAGTCTAAAACAGAACTGCTTCTTGTTAGACAATCAATTATTAAAACCAACCCACCGACTTGGAATGAGAAGCCTGACATCTTTTGTACTGATGATAGGCATTTTATATATGACACATAGAATCCCAACACGTTAACTATAACATGGAAAGACCCATTAAGTAGACGATATATCCTATATGTCGTATGTAAGCATACTATAGTATGCTTACTATCACAAACTAACAAACTGTTTATACAAACGAAGAAATAAGACCGAATGCATACTAAAATGGAACCTTCACATATGCAACAGACATACACATGAAAAAAGACTTATATAGAACTAAAAGGATGGACTCATTAAAAAATAAACTCCACTAAATAAAGATATACACGACAATGGACATAACCCATACAGACTAAAGGCATAAACAACAGAAATGACGAAAGATTTTAGTAAATTTATAAATTTACACAAATAAAATACCGTTCAATATCATATTAAACGAACAACTTAACACGTATAAAGGGTTCCATACTCAAACCACAACTTTTTCTTAAACAGAAAATCAAAAACGATCAACAATCTGACACTCTCGCAAAAAGTTCTTTGCAAAAATGTAATACTTACATGAATACAGTCATATAATACAAAATACACTTGGCCTCCGTACAACGAGGGAGGAAAAAGTAAAGCGTTATCCTCGTTATCTGACCTAACTGGCTGGAACTAACTGAAAAAACAGACTGATTCAATACAGAAAATGGACTATTTGACAGTGCTCGTGGCAGTCTTCAGCCCGAAGATGGCAGACTCTTGCCGAAAGCCCTCGCCAGTAGGACGTGGAAAACAGTCATTGAGGACGGATCCCCTAGGTACAGTAATTATAAATTCATATGTGGAACTTGCTCCTACGCACTCGCTTAACAAGACGAAGAAGCTACACTAGGCATTTGTAGACTTCATCCTGAGGCAGGAAACTATGACGAAAGTAAACCTACATTTTTTTTTTTTTTTAACTTTTATTTATTTATTACATTCTGTTAAATTAAAACATTTTGTAATTTGATCACCACAATGAATTAGAGAAAAAAAATTACATACAATATCAATCACATGAGGAGAGAAGGTGACTATGTCCCCAGGAGGTCACGGGGCCATCTTCGTTTGTGCCGACGTGAAGAGTTGTAGAGGTTGGAGTTGGAAGACATGGTCTGTGCTAGTGGATTAGGATGGTATGGCAGTTTACTTGATCAGTATTGTAGGCCAATAAGTGTCAACTTCTTTCTCGATTAAGTCATTCTCAGAAATGACTTAATCAAGAAAGTCAGACTCAGCTTAGTCCGTCAAAGTGGGAGTCAGTTTATTCATTAACCAAACCTTGTTGGGTAGAGGAGCCTGTCGACACCACACTCTGTTAATTTAGGCATTAAGGGCCAGGAGGTCACGAGGCCATCTTCGTTTTAGTCGTCGAGGTGGATCATAGGGGTTGGAGTCCGATGACAGGGACTGGGCATATGGATTAGGGTGAAATTGGAGTTTACAGTGGAGGAGCGTAAAGCGAGTGGAGATGAAGTCTTGGACGAATGGGATATTATAATCTTGATGTAGGATAGAGCTCGAGACATAGTATGGAGCATTTGCAATAACCCTTAGGATTTTGGATTGGAAGGATTGAATACGTTGGATGTTGGAAGGCTTAGCGGCACCCCAAAGTTCTGCACCGTATGTCCAGATCGGTCGTATTAATGTTTTATAGAGAGTCAGTTTATTCTCTGTTGTGAGCTGTGAACGCCTGTTTATAAGTCTGTATAAGAGTCCGTAGCGTCTGTTGAGTTCTTGTCGTTTCATTTTTATATGTTGGCTCCAATTAAGTCGTGGAACCCAAGGTAACGGACTGAATCAAGGAGGGGTATAGGGATATTATTAAATGTGACATTATAGGGGGAATCTTTTCTTAGTTGAAAATTTACCTGTAGGCATTTGGACTCATTTATCTTAATTATCCATTTGCTACACCAGTGCTTAATGGCATCTACATGGTTTAAACCTACATTAAGTACTCATTAGGTGTCTACTAACACTTCAAAGAGGATACCATCAGAGCAAGACCTACAAAAAATAACGAAATAACCGACAAAAAATCGTACAAAATTGGTAATATAACTAACTAACAAGAAAGACTTTTAGAAAAGGGTCTCAAAAAACTCTTTTCAATATAAAAACGCACAAAAATTAGTATACTTACCTCAGTGTAGCACATAAAGTGGACTATAAAACAAGAAACGTGTCCTGAAGAAGTCTTACAACACAAAACTACATAAACAACAAAAACATACGGAGAAAAATTCGTGACAATGACCTAACACTGACCAAAGCAGACGTCATGTAATATTATCAATACTATTTGTAATTTATTATTAATTAATATAAATATATTAATTAATTAATATATTTATGTAATTTATTACATGCTAATATTACAGTCATCATGTAAGCGCAAAATAACAAGTACAGCACACAAAACCATGCGTACTATTAATATTCACGCATCTAGATTACCTACTATGAGTTGCTAAACAAAGATTAATTACCTTTAATAGCTCCTCTTCTCTTTTCCTTGAGGGGAGATTTACGAATTAGTGTGTAGGGCACTTTTCAATTATATTATTTTATGCTCTGATAATAGTGTATACACTAATTAAGATTTATAGGTCATGAATACTAATCGCCGAATAGTATTAGTAAATTTCTTGTACCAAACAAAATGTTCAGCGAGTTCAAAACACAGTTAAGATTTCTGGCAGACATTTTTAAAGGATGTTTGAAGGTAACCTGTTGATTGTACGTTAATTTTGATTGACCCATTCTGGAAATTATATTTCTTTATAAAAGCGATCCTCAAGAAGTACATACAGTGTGAACTGAAACGAAGTTGGTTAGTTTATAGTGTAGAGAACTACAAAAAAATACGTATTTTTTAGATAGATTATGAGAGAATGAATAATTAATTGTATAATGTTTAACACTTCCTTGGTTTCATATGAATTATAAACCCCCAAGAACCCCTGAAAAACGGAATGCAGTCCATGTGAAAAATTGATTGTAGGCGTAATCCCTCTGATCCAATGCGTAATGAAAATGCGTAAGATGGCCGCATTCCTAGCCTTTGAGAGACCTGTTCCATTAGATCACTCAGTTACTTTTTGGGGAACAGCTACTTTTCACTCAAGCAGCAATGAATCTATATGAATCGTTCTTCAAAAATATATTTTCCAGTTTTTTTCTTTAAACCTTTTTTTAGAACTGTTTAAATACTTATACATTACTATGACATTGAGTTACAACACCAATAATCGGGATCTAAAGGTTACTTATTTTTTAAACTTATATTTATTCATTACATTCTACTAAAATAAAAAAATTTTGTAATTTGGTTGCAATGGGAAAAAAAATAAAAATAAAAATAACATTCTATGACAATCGCTTGGGGAGAAAAGGTGACCAATGACACCACTCTCAATAAAAGGTTACTAAAGCCAAGAATTTTGAAATTTCATATTTCTATCGGTTTATAAAAATATATAAAATAAATGTTAATAAAATAAATTGGCATTTAATTTTGATTTATTTAAGAATTGGCTATGATTTTATCACAGTTTTTTGCTCTGATAAAAATCACGTTCTTCATAGTAGCCATTAGACGATATTTTAATTATTATTATTTGATTCGATTTTTTTTCAAACTATTGAAACATTAAAACATTAGCAAGTGAGCAAATAATCACACAAGCGTATATTAACTATAATATGTTTATACTCATAAAAATTTAAACAATCCACATTTTTAGCTTCTCCAGCTCCGTCCATAATTTTCACACCGGGAATTTTCAAAATAAAGTAATTAAATTTAGTACTTACACTTATTTTTGCTACTAGCCTGTCCGTTCATTGCTGAAATCAAGAAAGGGGAGAGGTGATCAGGAGACTTTCAAAGTCATTATTATTATATTCGGTGCTTAAAATTATTTTTAAAACTTTTAAGTTATTACAATTATTTCAATAATTCATCTGGAACGTTTTTAAGGATTAGAATCAGTGGATAATGATTAGGCTAGTGGTTTGGGGTGAAAGAGGAGACTATTATAGAAGAGGGAGAAAAGAGATAATTTTGGCAATGAACTGTTGAACGTTATTATGTCTCGAAAGAATATAGTTAAGTCAACTGATCAGAGAATTCGGAATTATACAAAGGCTTTTGACTTTAATTATTGATAAAAGCAGTTTTTGTAAAGTTCTCCTCACATCAGTTCATTATTGATTCGTCAAGTCATTTTTGAGTCAACAACTTTACGAAAGGGATCCAAGATGGGGGATGTTATCAGTGGCACCCCCTATTTAAATATAAAATTACTAGAAGAATCTTTCCTTATCTAAAAGTTGACTTAAACATGTTTGGATTTATTTACCTTATCCCTCATTTAGTGTACCATTAAAGTCATTCTTTAAGAGAAGTGAATACTATTTTCGGAACAGCTTAAGAAGAATCAATTGCCTCGCCGTCAGTGCAGAGGAACAGAAGAATACTTGGGAAAGTAGTGCAGACGATGAAAAGGTTAGGCTCGAGGACATTGCCCTGTTGAACACCTGCTTCCACTGATGTGTTAGTGTAATCTAGTTCTTGAGGAGCTATTTGATTAGTAGGATTTAAATATTAGATAGATTGTGTTGGAAGTATGGATAGATCTTGTACCCAAAGGCTAATAAGTCACTGTGGAGGGACCAAGAAAGGTGCCTATTCATTTATGAGAGAAAATGGCTATATTCTTTGTACACAAGGGTTGTTGAAAGGAATGGAGGGCTAAAAGAAAATTGAGAAGGTCATTTAAGTTAGGGCTGTCCTTAGCCTTTAGGCAGACCTCGGAAGAAATTACAACATTCAGTGGTAAAATTGGCAACGATATGTACAGGAATTTATGACATATATGTAGTATTTGATGAGTTCTTCGTACTTGAATGCGGTGTAACATGCTTTCTTGAGGTAATGAGTAAACGTTTAACATATTTTCTGTCAAAAGGGGCTCAAAATCTTCTCACTACATCCGACCCCTATTTTACAAAACAGATAAACCCAAATAGTTATTTATAATAATGAAAGTTTTCTTATTGATTTATTACTAAATAATGAAAAATCTTAATCGTCCTACATTTATTAATTTATCAAACATAATATAAATATATTATTAGATGATTTTAGTAGGAGTTCGGTCAAGGCAGATAAATAAAAAATACAAATTTAAAAAAAGTATATTTTTTTAAAAGATTATCTGCCAACGTTTCGGCTTACATTCTAAGCTTAAAACTATTTTAAGTATTTTAAGTTAAGCTAATTATAATAATGCAATTCTTAGCTTCTTTTATTCTTTTATTTTTTCCCACCTACCTAGCTTGTGTTCTTGACCAACTCCTAAACTATAATTTTTCTGGGTAGAATTATTAGTATTTTAAGTTAAGCTAATTATAATAATGCAATTCTTAGCTTCTTTTTTTTTTATTCTTTCACCTACCTAGCCTGTGTTCTTGAACAATTCCTAAAACAAGATGGCATTATCAATTTGTCTTTTTTTTTTTTAAATTAGAAGACGAGAGAGGACGTCCTGTCCCTAAGTTCACATTTCCATGACGAATATTTATAATATAAATGTAATTTTTTAGCATTTATGATTTGCAACATTCATATGAAAACTCATGTTAAAGAAAGATTGAGAGGTTCCACATTTTCTATTTATATTCTTATCTTTAAATAAGTAAGGTTACCTTTCTTCTTCGCTGTCCTTCTGACTTTCACATCCCCCTTATCTATGCCCGCCTTGAATGTGAAATCTGAGCTCACGCGACTCCTGCGTTTCGGGCTCCCATTCTCGCGATCGCCAGACTTTAGCCATCTAATCGACGGGCGCCGTAAAAGCCCATAGAAGTTTCCAAGAGAAAGTGAGGACGACTAACTGCGTGCTCGGTCTTCGGGGAAGAAAGCATCGGGCTTTCTCATTGGACGAAAACAGAGACAAGGTCCGTCAACGAGATTGGTGCATTAGCTCTTTCACTTAGGCGTCTATCGGCAAGAGTGAGTCAGCTACAGGAATAGCAGTAACCGTCCATTTTTCACAAAACAATTTTTTTTTTTTTGCTGACTAAGTCTTCCAACCTGTTGTCTGGCCAACAGGCATTAACAATGAATGAACCCTTAGGACGTGAAGTGTTAACATCCATTGTTCCCAAACGAACAAATCTTTACATTATTATTTCTTAATCATAATTTAAACTTACTAATAATTACCTGAGACCGAAGGGTTTATAGCAGCACTCCACTACCTGAGTAGTGCCAACAAAATATTACCTCAGCAAGATAGTAGGCGATAGGACCCTCACGGATCTAGCTTGCCGGATATGTGGTGGACATCTCGAAACCATCTTTTATATAATGTCAGCATGTCTAGTATTAGAGCAAAAAGAATATTTAGTGAGGCATAATAACTTGGCCAAAATAATACATCTGGCATTATGTATGCTGACCAGCCTGTTAACAGAGGATATCCACTATTATAGATATCCAAGAAAACCAAGAAAATACCATATATTGGGACCGCACAGTGCTGTCAGATCACTCTATCATGCGTAACCGTCCTGACTTGGTGTGGCATGATAAAATAAAAAAGAGGGTATTTTTTATTGAAATTGCGGTTCCGACCACGAACAACTTAACTATTGCGTATACGGAAAAAAAGAGGAAATACCGCGAGCATTCATCTGAAATTTTAACGCAGTGGAGGGAAGTAGAAAATGTCAAAATAGTCCACATAGCTCTTGTTGTGGTGTCTCGTACATTGTCTGGCAGTCTTGAAGAAGTAGGAGTTGACAAAGGATTAATATGTCAGATGCAAGAGGCGGTATTATTATCAGCGTTTCACATTGTTAGGTAAGTTTTTGGGGAAAATTGAAAATCGAAAAATTTTTTTAATTACAAGAAACGCTTGGACCTCTTGCATGTCGGCCGCAGTTTAAGATACACCGGGGATTAATCCCTAAAATCATCAATATAATAAAGCCTTCGAACATGTTATATGTATATAATAAATATTGTTTAGGAAAGAAATGATATCAGTTGGGATTGCAATAGCATAGTGAATAGGGAAAAGGGTTGTTCGATTTATTTTAGTGTTAACGGGTCCCCCTTTGAGGGTAGAGGGGGTTTTAATCAGGTTACCAATCTATTCATAGATCAGAGAAAGGAATAAATCAATATGAACGGTTCTGAGAACGTGAGTTCTCGGTGAATGAGTCCGAAGGCGACATTAATATTTTGGTGGTTGATGTCGGTGGAGTGAAAGTGGTCTAATAAAGTAGTCTATGGGGATAGAGGCGTAGGGTTACTTTTTTTAAAATTCAAAATAAATATAAGGAGGAAGGTCCTTAATCAAATTCAGTCTCCATAGATGAACATTTAACACAGAGATTGCTATAAAGTTAAAATGTATGTTCGCGATAGGTCGCTCTAGATCGAACGGGGAAAACCGGTCAACATTTGTAGATACATTCTTAAATATCTTAATTGAAAAGGGTTTAAATGTTATAAAACATTTTTTTTTTTCATTTTTCTGTGTGTCAACGGCTGAGTTCATTGGAGCTGTAAATAAATGCGAGAAAACCCGAATGATCCTTGAGAAAAAAACGCCGAGATAAAGGCGCTAAAATTTTGACTCAGCCGAAAGCAGGTGTTGATGTCAAAAACTGCTCCTCCCTGGAGATAGTCTCTCTTTTTTGAGAGCTTCAACCCATTGCTGAAATGAGCGAAATTCGCTCGGAGGTCGCAGGCATAGATTTGCCAGTCAGTGAGTACCACGCGGCATTCGTTGCCGAGACGACTATAGTTAGAGCAGGAGGGTACCGAAGACTGCGCTAGCGTACTGCTTCGCTTTGTTAAACCATGCTAAAGTGTTGAGCTTACACCTAGAAAACGCGTAAGCTGTTAAAAGGGTTAAAACTGATATAGATAGAAAATTTCAAATAGCCAGAAGGGTTACTGTTAGACGGCCTTGGAAAAACTAAGTCACCGGGCGGAGACAAATGTGTCGGCCAAGGTAGACGTTGTTTTACACTGTAAGCCGAAACGTTGGCAGATAATTTTAAAATACACATTTTTTTTAAATTGTATTTTTTGGAACTTTTCGATTGACCTTACACCACGGGTGACAATAATGCGATGGAACGCACTATTTGTACAACTCTTATCCATGCGTTGCCGTGTAAGCACAACGAGTGCTTGAGAACTTGAGCACTATAGCGCCTGTCGATAACTGGGATTTACAGGAAACAGCCGGTTGGCAATGCCACACAAGTGTATTTATTTAAATTCATAAGGCATAATGAGATTTAAATAAATAAAATTTAAACTGACATTGCTAGTGATGTTAGATATTTTTATTTATTTTTAAAAATTTAAAATTCCTAATCTTTATCATATTTATTAGGAAAAGTTATGTTTAGCAGTCCCCAGTCAAGTACAATTTTAGCTGTTACCGATAAGTTAAGATCAGTTTTTCATTTTATAATTCCTATATTGTACTTCAAATTTGTATTTATAT
>KZ807112.1:134035-166812 GCA_000696205.2 Oncopeltus fasciatus
ACTCTAAGATGATTTTAGTTGGGGTTCGGTCGAGGTAGATCCAAAAAAACACAAATTAAAAAAATGTATTTTTTTAATTTGTGTTTTTTGGATCTACCTCGACCGAACCCCAACTAAAATCATCTTAGAGTAAAGGGATAATATATTCCACTGAACTATTGTGCGTATAGACTAATGAAATATTAACTGAGTTGCAGTCACAAAATGTCATAGAAGTCAAACAAATAATTAACAAGACAAAAGGCTCTACTCCTAGATTTATTCTCACATTTTACACACCTCACTTACCTTCATTTATTAAAGCAGGATACCTAAAGCTAAATGTCACTCCTTACCATATATACCATCACCTTTACGGTGTTTTAATTGTTATAAGTTTGGACACATCACAGGAAACTGTGGCATCACAACTCCAAAATTTAGAAAATGCTCACAAGCTGGACATGCAGAAATGAATGTCATACTACTACTTTTTGTCTTAACTGTAACAGAGAACATGAGCCACTGCATCCACAGTGTTTGTCCTTAATTTAAGAAAAAGAGATAAAAAAACATTCAGGTCACTAAAAAAGTAACTTTTAGCATTGCAAAAATATTTTATTTTGAATCACAAGCTGGAGCTTGTGATGTTGGAACATTTAGTCGTTCCTATGCACAAAAAGTGAGCAAAAATGTATTTACATTGAATAATAATAATAATAGTATCAATAAAAACAATTCAGCAGAATTTACTTTAAGAAATCACATACTGTTTCAATGCAAACAGAATCTGTAACTGAGCATGTTACTAAACCTTTAAGTGATAAGGGCCGGACTCTCTCACCCCCACCCCTCTGTTGTGAATTTTGTAACGTCACATTTTTATATAAGATGTATGTTCTCTTTGTTTGTGACGGCAGCG
Source organism: Oncopeltus fasciatus (assembly GCA_000696205.2). Classification (NCBI taxonomy): domain Eukaryota; kingdom Metazoa; phylum Arthropoda; class Insecta; order Hemiptera; family Lygaeidae; genus Oncopeltus; species Oncopeltus fasciatus. Next base: position 134,937 of record KZ807112.1, read on the forward strand.
CTACCTTGTTGCTGTTTTATGTTACCTCCCCTCCCTTTGTTGTAAGAGAATCAGTCTTGTGAGTCCCGCCATGTCTAAACCATGTAGTGTGTCCCAATAAAGTCTGTTATTTTGTTCTGTACAAAATGTGTTTAAATCCCTGTTAAATTGATCCTAAGCAGACTTAATAAGTCTGCTTTACCCTCCTCACCTGCAGACCCCGCCCCTGTCCTCGGGCCAGTACCCTTCCCCCGGCCACACTCCTGCCCCCGGCCTTACTCCTGCTCCCGGCCTCACTCCTGTCCCCGGCCTTACTCCTGTCCCCGGCATCACTCCTGTCCCCGGCCTCACTCCTGCCTCCGGCCTCACTCCTTCCCCCGGCCTTACTCCTGTCCCCAGTCAAAAGCCCATATCCCCATCTGCATCTGATGCAGATGCAAATCAGTCCCTCTACAAAAATTAAAAAGTGTTCATCCTCCGCTTCCTTAAAATCAAATAATAATTCATCCCGACCCTCTTAAAAAAAATTCAAAGTCAAATAGCATGTGGCGTATGATATGCCTCATGGTTCATCGAGACGTGGCATACACAAATGTAACCCTCCAAACCACACTGTACGCTCCTCTCACAATTTGCTCACTATACCTCCCTCCCGGTACTCCATTTACAGTGGAACAGATAGTGAAGTTAATTTCACAATTGCCGTCTCCATTTTTACTCCTAGGTGATTTTAATGCTCACAATCCAATCTGGGGTAGTAATTCGCTAGATCTACGAGGCTGAATTGTAGAAAACTTTCTCAACCGTGATTCCATAGTTATACTAAATGATTCATCACCAACACACTTCTCTTTCAGAACCGGAAACTCCCTCTCACTCCCTCCTCTACTCCCTGCCTTGTTATCCTAGGATAAGGAGAAGATGGGTGCCGGATAGTCTATCACGGGTTAACCTGGGCTCCTCTCTGAGAACGGATTATGTCCCGGGATAGACGAGCAAGGACTATTATTATGTACCCCATCAAAAATTATAGTCTATCAAAATATGTACAGAAATTTTTTTTTTTCTTGATAAAGAGTTATATCCTCCCGGTCAGAGAAAAGAGAAATCCCGGGATGTTTGTGTATAGCAAGGGTGTTTCTAGAGCAACGGCTCATCTGCTTCGACCCCTTGCGGTCATCCACACTTTCCCGGCTACACATTTTTCCTGGCACAAAGGCCACCAAGGCATTCAGGCCGCAAGTCTCGGACGCTTCGGTAGATGCCATTGAAAAGTAATGTCTAGTAATGCCAGGCAATTCTTCTAAATTTCCCGCTAGTTAATCTAGATATTCACATTGGTTTCATACCTACACAAAAGAAGCATGGTCCGTTCAAAAGTATAAGCATAAAAATTACACACACACATATATATATATACATACACACACACAATTCTACTATATGATACAGAGGTGGACAAAAAAAGAAATCCCAGAGGCAGTTTCCAGAATAGTATATTCTACAATCTGCGTTTACAAAGCAGATTTCCAATGTTTCATTGCAGATGGACATATATGACAAACCATGTCTTATATGCTTGATTAGGCATTGAATGTAAAATAAAATACCACTAAACCTGCCTATAAAAAAGAGAGCAGTAAAGAGGAGTGGGGATAAATTTTATCCATAGTTTTTATATTTTTGTATATCTCCATAATCATATAAATGTTGCCGAACATAAATTTTAGAAAATTATATTTGTAAACTATTAAATTATAATAACTTTCAATTGACAAAATAAAATCATAGATATCGATATAATAAGTATTTACCTCTTTATTAACATCTTATACATCATATGATTTAAAATTTAAAAATAGTTCATTTTAAAGTTTGCAATAACTAGCCAATATTCAATATTCAGGATATTGAATTGGGTTTATAAAATATCATAAGACTTAAAAACAAAAGGGCCCCCCAAAAATTTCATTATTAAGTAGCTTCTTTGAAAAATATGATAAATAAAACGAGTAAATAAAATACCTAAAATTAATTTTTACATATAATTTGTTTATAATTTTTTTTGTGAATTTTAAAATCAAATATTTAATTTACATTTATACCAAAGAAATTGTAATAACCCATTGAAAATCTANAAAAAAAAGAACATAGCGTGTATGTCGCCTAGCTAAAAATAATATTTAAATAATCAATTAAATCAAACTATTTTTAAACAACCTTGTGGTTTGTTTTAAACAACAACAGAGCGTCCTGGAGGAGTCTCTTCACATATGACCCTACACTGCTTAGTGGTAGAGGGGTATTGGACTATGATGATGATTGACGCACTGAAACTGCGTTGTCCATACAACATACGAGGCGGAGGTGTAGGCCACAAGAGCACTGGGACGTCGCGGGCTAACTTTGGAAGATGGTGCCCGGGATGCTTCAGCCAGACATAGCCTTTATTGGACAAAGAAAAGGAGGCTCTACACACTGCTTAGTGGTAGACAGGGGTTGGACTAAGATGATGATAAACTCATTGAAAACTACAAGAGGGTACAATAGCACTGGGACGTCTCGGGCTAACTTTGGAAGATGGTGCCCGGAAAGGTTCATCCAAAAATGAATGTCCTGCTACTACTTTTTGTCTTAACTGCAACAGAGAACATGAGCCACTGCATCCACAGTGTTTGTCCTTAATTTAAGAAAAATAGATAAAAAAAACATTCAGGTCACTAAAAAAGTAACTTATAGCATTGCGAAAATTTTTTATTTTGAATCACAAGCTCCAACATTTAGTCGTTCCTATGCAGAAAAAGTGAGCAAAAATGTATTTACATTGAATAATAATAATAATAATACTATCAATAAAAACAATTCAGCACAATTTACTTCTAAGAAATCACATACTGTCTCAATACAAACAGAACCTGGCACACTGATTAGTGGTAAATGGGTATTGAACTATGATGATGATGAACTCATTGAAAACTACAAGAGCACTGGGACGTCTCTGGCTAACATGGGAAGATGAAGTCCGGAAGGATTTTGGTTGGAGAGGCCATGATAAGAGACGAAGCTCACAGGGCACTGAGTGTCTTAGTGAAGACTACACACACCTAACTCCCACCCTGGCAGAGGGGCGAACGCTATGTAAAGATGGTTGATCATGTGTTTTTGTTTTAGTCTAAGGCTTCCGATTGCTTGTGATTGTCACAAGGCCGAGACTTACATTGCTAATTCAGTGTCAATCATCTCTCTGCCAATGTATTCTCATTGTATATTTCCTTCCCCTGTAAATAAATCAATGGGTGCGTACACTATATATTTAAATACAATTTAGTTAATAAGCTATGATTGAATTTAATTTCTTCTCTAAACAAATTAAGTTTTTTAAATTAAATACACTGAACTGCTACTTGGAGATTTTTTCAAGTCTTTTTCAAATGTGCATAAGCTGTGTGTGAGAATTCACACATCAACAAGATTCTTGAGAAATTCTTCTTTGTTTCTCCAGTCTTTATTACTCTTTATAATGATTTGAATATATGTACATATAATATACCAATTCTCTTACCCTCCTCAACATATCTTATATTAGTACAAATATTAAATATCTGTTAATTCACAAGTCTTTTGATCTCAGATTTTTAAGTCTAATATAAATGAGCCGGCCATGTAAGTAGACACCCAACCCGCGAGACTCCGAGAAAGTGTGAATGTGTGTGTCTGAAGCCAGTGCCGTCTACACTTTCACTCCTGTGACACGTATCCGTTGGCCAAGATTTACGATCCTCTCACTTCGTACTTTTTTCTTTATTTAATTTTCGTATCTTTTTTTTTTTTTTTTTTGTTTTACTTGATTTATATCTTTAGTCATTCGTCAAGAAGCAATTAAATTGTATTTGTAATAAAATATTAAGTTCCAGAAATTTGAATGCACGTTATAATCTGGATATGATGTAACATATACAATTTATGTATCATATGTCTTTTTTATATCTTTAATATATTACTATTTTCAAAAATACGCATACATAATAATAATAATAAATTTACATTTGAATAAAATAACATATTGTAAGTATATATCTCACAGGTATATTATATAAAATAAATTATCGCACTAATATATAACACTAACTTCACTAATACATAATGTAACTTATATTGTCGCAAACGGTATGATATTTTTATAAATTTAAATTTTGTAAAAACTTTAATATTTTAAAAATAGTTTTAAATTAGCTTATTTTGCGTTGCATTAAAATTTTCTTACGCTTAGATTTTTCTTCGGGAAAAATTATACAAAGCTATTACAGAAAACTTTAATTCTTTTTCGTAAAAAATGTAAAATGTTTATTGTTTATTGGTCAAAAATTAATTTTTTGACTGTGCGAATAACAGATTACATGTCACTTTTTTTTCTTTTTTTTAAGCTAATTGAAAAGAAACATAGCTATTGAAATTATTCTCGTGGCAGATTTTTTGAAGATGTTTAATATTATCTCCGATGCAACCTACTTAACTCCAAAAATTACACGATTCACTAAATTTTTGTGTGTCTCGCACTATAGTCTATGGTTATCTATTTCTTAATGAAATTCGGCTTGTCACTTTTAAATGCAGAAGGAAAGTCTGATTTCGTTGTTCATCAAAATCGGACAAATAAGGATAGGAGATACCTGAAATGCGAAGATAATATTTAGTTTAGAAAAATGAAACGATACAGATTTTTTAAAAGAAATATTTTAGGAGTTGTAAAGCAAAGTTGTTCAATTAAGAGTGGGGGTTTACCTGAATTCTAAATTTTAATGTAACGATCTATAAGCCACAATCAGCCGTTTTCTTAAAGAAATGAGATATGTCGCCTTCATGTATAGAAAAAGAAGATTTGTTATTAAGCAAAATTGGGTCAATCATTTTTATTAGCCTGACTTGCCAGACATTTCCAGCTGATATGATCAGCACTGAAGAGGGCTTGCATTGTTGGCATTTGAAGAATTTATTTGTACTAATTTTTTTTTAAATATTTCTCTCTGCCCGATCCTCAACTATTGATGTAATCATACATCGGTCAACTATATCCTTCGGGAAGCTTATGGGTTTACTTGATATGGAATGCATAAATATTCATTTACTACGATGTTAAAAAATTCGCTTATTTTGTAAAGCTCCTCTTTGACAACCATATTGCAAAGTTCAGAATATTCTATATGATGTTTTTAAGGACATAATGTGCTGCAGTGATCAACACTTTCATTTATTATTTAAAATTACCCCTGCGCCAAGGCCTGACATATATTTTTGGACATCCGTTTAATTAATTATTAATTAATTATTCTACATCCGTTTAAATATTTTTAAAATATGTAAAATTAGTGAATAAGACATGGATAGGGACGATTGACGATGACGACTACGACTAGTGGTTAGTGATCTTGATGACGAAAACGATTATTGATTAGTAATCTTGATGACAACGATAGGGACGATTGGTGATGACGACAACGATAGGCACGATGACGACAACGACTAGTGGTTAGTGATCTTGATGACAACCCGATTATTGATTAGTAATCTTGATGACAACGATTGCCGATTATTGATTAGTAATCTTGATGACAACGATTGGGACGATTGGTGAGGACGACAACGATAGGCACGATGACGACAACGACTAGTGGTTAGTGATCTTGATGACAACCCGATTATTGATTAGTAATCTTGATGACAACGATTGGGACGATTGGTGAGGACGACAACGATAGGCACGATGACGACAACGACTAGTGGTTAGTGATCTTGATGACGACGACGATTATTGATTAGTAATCTTGATGACAACGATAAGGACGATTGGTGATGACGACAACGATAGGCACGATGACGACAACGACTAGTGGTTAGTGATCTTGATGACGACGACGGAAACGATAGTGACGATTGGCGATGACGACAACGGTTTGTGATCTTGTTGATAACAAAGACAACGATAGGGACGATTGGCGATGACGACAACGATTAGTGGTTAGTAATCTTGATGACGACCACGATTAATAAAGACAACGGCCATTGGCTGCAATTACTGAAGAGGGCGACCATTAGTGAACATTAGTGGAGACAGTTATATAATAGGATATAATATACTATGCATTAGTATAACACACCATATTATTGTTCTAATTAGTATCTAGTACGTCCATAATAAATATATGAGAGAAAAACCCATATATGGGCAGATAAGAATGATTGAAAATAAAAGATTAAGAGTAATCCCCACATTTGGAAATCTTCTGATGAATCTAATCTTGTGACTGCAACGGCCACGAAGAGGTATGACAAGTAAGAGAGTCCCTTATGTGCGGCTGTATAGAAATAGTATAAGAGCTCGCCCACGTCATAGATGTAGGGCAGGATATCAAAAGTCTAGAGAAGGAAATGTGAAGAAATCCTTGATTAAGGAGGCCATCGGGGACTTTCACTGCGAGCAAATTTAGCAATGGAGTAGAGAAGACACCAACTTCAACTTTGTCATTATTAGCTGAGCAGCTTTCGGGATCTGGATAGCTGATACCCTAGCATTACAAAGAGCATAGCTTAAAAGAAGGTGTATGCGATTCCCAGGTTAGTATACTGCATGCACTTTTCAAAACCAGGGTATTAACTCTGATGATGAGCTAATCGATTTCGAAAACTGCTTAGTAGATCAATAAAGTGATAAGTTGTAGTATTTTCTCCCTCATTATTATAGCACATCTTATATCTTAAATAGTATACAATAAGTAGTATGTATCTTATCTGCCAAACTACCTAATTGGTTATGTTTACTGGCTACTTGGTATTTGACTATGCCGTGCATTGCCTCCAATCCTACTTCATTACAATCCTTCTACAACCCGAAGAAGCTGTTTTGAACCAGATGAGACAGAAGAATAGTGCCACAAAAATTTTTTTTTTTTAATTTTTTTTATTCCTTTTAAATATTCTTACAATTTCAGTTAAAATTTATAGATAAAATCAGCTAACGGAAACAATGGAATAGCCAGCAGTTACGATGGGAGCTGCACTATATATCAAAACAATGCACTTATACTCTGCTGCAATGCAGTTTTAACAATACTGCACACATTTGACTGAGTAAAAAGTGACACGAGAGCTGCATAATCTAAGTAGATATCTCATATTTCATTAAAAATGGGATATAAATAGGAGTAAATGACGAAATTTAATTTCAGGGAGGAAAATAGCTTATATTATGAGCTACACTATGATTTGCTCTAGACTGACCGGGAAGATAGAGTGGGGGAAGCGAACACCAATCCTAGGTACATTAGTAAATATATTTATTTTTTACAAGATTTGCAAAGGGAGCCAGAAAAAAAATCTTATCACCTCAGCCGGGAAACGAACCCGGGTCTCCTACATTCCGGGTAGGCACGCTAAACTTCTGCGCCATCGAGAGAGTTTAGAGAGTTATTCTGCACCTGAGAAGAACCTCAGTTTTTTTCTGACACGTCAACTTTTTAAACTACCAGATATTCTCAGAGATAATAAAAATCATGAATTTAAAAGAACACAAAGTAAAAACGTACCAAATATACAGTTTACAAAACATTTAATCTAAGTTAAATCGAGTCCATACACATAAAATTGTTTAATTAATGAACAGTGCTTAAAAATTTGTGTTTGTAGCTTTTTCTGGAGTGTTTAGTTTGTGTACATTCGCGCTTGATGCACCAACAATAGTCAGCCATCATATGTACGTCCCATCTACCTTGATACCTCGCTTCCATGATCCTCAAATCTTGATGGAAACTCTCACCCTGCTCATCACTCACTGCACCAAGATTGTCCGGGAAATTAGCAAGGTGTCTGTGTAAAAAATGCAATTTAATGCTCATGTTGCAACCTAGCTTTTGGAAGCTTTCCAAGAGTTGCTGGACTATTTCGGAGTAATTCAATGCTCGTGTAATTCCATTAACAATGTTTTTGAATGCATATCCGTATTCCCTTTCTTCCAAAGGGATAAATTCAATGAAAAAGGGCTCGGGGACTTCGGCAGTATGCGGTTCTAGGCGTATAGCTGACGGTAAACTAGGATACTCTATTTTACATTTATTTTTCTAGTTATATCTCGATGTTTTCGCTGCACAAAAGTAAGAACCACTTGAATGATCTTTGGGCTCGCGTCAAATTATACCAAATGGAAGCTTAGCACGTGTTCCCTTGGTCCACATCCATAAACCCTCAACACAATGTTTAGACACTTCATGAGGTGCCCATGCTTTATCTTGATCACCAACTTTAAAATAAGCAAAATATGCTTGTCTGACAAATTTACTGATGTTTGTCCTTTGACTGGGAATGGTAAAACTGCCACATAACTTAACGAATCGGGGCTGTTTTCGCACTTTCGACGTGTGGGAGCAGAGGTAGCCATAAGGAAACGTTTCAGTTCAAACACACTATCTAGTAACGAAATACTAAATACTGCTTTCCGACACACAACGTTTCACCACAGTATAACAGACGTAACTAAACAGGCAGGTCTAGACCAGCAAGCGCCCCACTCACATAGAAACCGAACGTAACAGGATAGAAGAAAACTAAAAACAGTTTTGAAACCATATAGCGTGTGATTACATACCTCAATTAATTTAATATTTATTTCTTATTGTGACTTTCTCGTAATTATATTATAGGATATAAACGTTAGAAAACTGCATTCTACATCTATCACAATACATACATTTTTTCGTTACTCAAATGATAATAAAGGTAATAGAATTGCAAATTTTGGCTCTCCTCTAAATATTTTCCCACCATTTCAACCAAAAAATCATAACTGCCTTCATAGAAAAATGTGATAAACGAATTTGGTATATCTATTTTAACACGAAAACTTTCTAAACCGGAAAATGTTATAAATTATAATGAATAGAGCTTCATCCATGCCAATACCAATTTCATCATACATTCATTAAATCCTTTTCAATGAACACCCTGAATTATATATTTAAGGGGCTCAATTTTTATGTTCGTCTCTTACAAATATTAAAACATCATTTTATTTTACTAATATTTATTTTTTATACATTATTTCTAAAATGGAAATAAGATTCATTCATTTAAAGTATTATTATTATAAAGTATTAGTAGATAGCATTTCAGATTTTTTTTAGCATAGCTTCTTCAAAGAAATCGACTGATTGAGAAAGAGAGAGAGAGAGTACACAAAATTTTGCACGTAAGAAATTAAAAGTTTTAGCATAGTACCTACGTGAATTAGTTGACTTTTTTTAAAAAAGAACTCTGCTGATATCGTGTAATACCGCGTAAATTTTTAAATATGGTCAATAAATTCAGCCCAAATCGATCTAATATTAAGTAGACATCGCTACAGATTTATTTATTTATTCATTTATGAAAAAATCTGGGAATGATTATTTCAATGTTTCTAGATTCTACTTTATAGTTTCTAACGTTAGGCAAAGCTTTCCTATTTATAACAGTGGTTTAATTTACCTTCTTATGTGAAATATGTTACCTTAACTAAATTAGGATCTTTAGAAATTTTTTATTTAAAAAACGATTTATGTTTTTTTTTTTTCACAAATATAGTGTAGAATTATAAAAATTGTTATTGTTTTTAGTTGCAACATAGCACAGCGATTTTAGCAGGCCAAGCTAAAGAAAACACTATCAAAATATACTCAATTATTTGTACAAAAACTGAAATATAAAACTCCCGCATACATGCATAGTACTTAATTGCAAACAAAGATATTTATCTATTAATTATGTGTTTATTATAATATTATATTGATAACTTAATTATAAAGTGACTTATAATTCTAGAAGATGTGAGAAAGAATGAAGCAGGCATGGTGGATGTTGATGTTGTTTGGATTGAGCCCCTCAACCCTAGCTTACAACAACTTGACACTGGATGAAAATCGCATTGGTAAGTTTATTAAAAATGGGTTTTTTAAGTACATATAATGCCAAAATTATTCTAAGTTGTAAAATATAGTATCTTAATTGAAAGCAACTTTTTTGAGTCTCAAATATTACAAAAAAAAAAAGTAATTGCGATTGTGAAGTTTCAAGATTTATGAAACATTCACATGGGGATAAGCGACTGATACAATTCTATAAATTTTGAAACATTTAAGATGAGCAATAAGGACTTTTGAAGAATTTCAGAACTCATAAAAAGGGTTAGGAACTATTGGAACCCCAAAAGTTTGGAAATATCTGGTATCAATGTTTCTGATTACACTTACAAAGTATCATTCTGAGACTGATGTCTTCCATATTCGCCTGTGTATGGAGGTGGCTTCAGAAACTACCCGCGAATCTTGAATGGTTGTTCATAAATCATCCTGGCAGTAGTAGTCTGGTTTTTCCGCGAATTGCAGTCCTTTGGCCACGAAGGAAGGTGTTAAAGAGCTCGATCTGAGGTCAGAAGTCCTGTGTGGGATAACACTACTCCATGCTGCCGTTAGATTGCTGATGATAAGGACTGACCGACGCATTTTCACTCCCCTAGTTTTCATCAGCTGCTTATAAAGATTCTGCTCGGAGTGCCTCTCCCGTTCAGTCGTGATACGTGAGGACACGCCGAAACGGGAAATCCAGAATTCCAAAAGCGTAACTCGACAGACTCAGCATCTCTGCCGCGAAGGGTTTCAAAGAATTGGCATACCACTGTGAAAAGGCGATTTTTCCCACGTTGAGGAGCCGAAGGTTCCTGTAGGCCTCCACACTGTCCATATAAAAAACCTCTTCCTTGAATCTTAATTACAATTAAAATCCAAGGAAGAGATATAATGAAATTATGGATTTCTGATAATATGACTTAAATGTTTTATAAAATATACAAAAAAATTACGAGATAAGAGTATGTAATATATTTGAAAAAATATTGAAATTAACATATACAGGTATTTTTTACAAAAGCATTAAAAAATATATGAAAAGCATTACAAAAAATAGGCTAATAGATAATTTTCACAAATTTAATCCAATAATAATGGAAACTTAGGAGATATCTATTATTTTTATATTAAAATATTAAACAAGGAAACAAGATTTTAAAAAATTCCGTCACGCAGGAACTGCATAAACTAAGTGAATTCCTCAGAATCTTAATTAATGAATATTTTAGTTAATTTTCCATGCCACTTATAAAATATATCTTTTAAGAATAAACAAATATATTGTTTACTTACAGTAAAGTAAATATTGCATCTAATATATAATTAATAAACGTTGCGTACTCACACCTACAATTCAAGTAATTTATTTATTTATTAAGGTATCAACCACTCAGGTCATGAGAGGAGGAGCTATCTACAGGTTTCCATCCCATTCTACACATCCGTTTCTCAGGACAAGCTTACATTTTATTCATTGATAAAACTTACCCCCCAGGGCAGTATTTGAACCTGCAATGCCAGGATTGCAAGGACCCGAACTCATCCCATGGGCTCAATGCCCCATTTTCAGGCAATTGCCCCTCCAATTAGTATGATCTCGTCCATTAATGATTTCACCCTTTTATTTTACATATTACAAAGGAAATTTCATTAAGATAAACAACTAATTGCACTTTATAGTCCGTACAGCATTGAGTTTTATTACTCTAAACTAATTATTAAGCCTATATAATCCAAGACATTTTTAGTAAGTATTCCCCAAGTACTTACTGCCACTCGTATTCATTCGATTATATTATTTATTTAACAACTAACTTAGCCTTTTGTTTTATATTCACGTGCTATATGCCAAAAAGAAAAACTGAAAACTGGTCAAGTACTAGGCTAAGAGTTGACCTACACATACGCATGCATATAAACACACACACAGATATATATACATATACATATATATATATATATAATGTTTATATTTATACCTAAACATTGTATAAGTNTATATATATATGTTAAATATGTGTATATAAAATCACTTTGTTTGTCCAGTATAGGCTCTTAAACTGCTAAACCAATTTTAATTGAATTAAAGCAGTTTGATCCAATTTAAAAGTTAATATAGATTTATATCAATTAATAGACACAAAATTTATTTATTGCAAATTATTTTAAACTCTCATAGTTGCAAATGTTTCTGGCAGATAACAACATAGGTTTATTTATTATCCAGGTCAGGTAAGTTGGAGCTTAGATAAGAGTCCAATCTTTTCTTCCTTGTTATCATTTATTTCATGACAAACGTGTTTCAAAATTTGCTTACGACACAACCATACATTTTATTATTATTGAGGAGCATTATTTTTTTATTTAATTTCAATTCTTTTATGATGTTTATTTGCTTAGTAAATGGCAAATGGCTATGAGATAGTTCTTTAATTTTCAAATAGTTGGAGCTATAAGTTTGTTTATAAATATTGAACTTTTAAATTTTTTTACTAACTTTAAGTTAGATACTTCTTAATTTTTATTTTATTATTTTTTCCTTTAGTGAATAGTTCCCTGCATTATATTGTTTATTATAAATTTTTGAGTGGAAAATTATAATTTACAAAGTTGTGTACATAATTCAAATTTTATCTCTTAAAATTGACTGTGTGTAATTAACACTCAATCATATAAGAATATGATGCTAAATCAAATAATATTTATTCAAAAGAATTGTAACAAAATAAACATTTCGTTATAAAGTAAATTCAGGCTTATAAATATTTCCATCTAATTTTTTTTCTTTCATTATTGATGAGTTTCTTACAACTTACACTGTAACTAGTTATAAGACTCTATAATAAAAACAATACTTAGCTGTTAAATAGTACTATTTAAATATTACTTGCCAGTAATATTAGGCAATAGCTTCAGAGTTAAGCGTTATTCAAATAATTTTTTTTTTTTTTTTTTATTCCCTATCCTTAATATATAAACAAACTATGAGAAATTATTAGTTACTGTTTCCAATAAGTTATTCTATTATCTGTTATTATTATCCGTTCATTTTTGATTGATATAATTTTTGTTGGGCAGAATGGAGGAAAACAATGAAAAAATTTTCAAAAAGTCTGTCACAAGAACAAACTATTCCATCCTTATTAATTTGATAAAATGAAATTAAAATATATGTTATANCATTCATTGGAAAAAATCTTGAGCTTTAAAAATATTATTTTAATTAGAATTTTTCTTATATTTCTTTGTGATTCGTTTCTTATAGTACGTCTGTAAGTCAGGTACAAATGTGTTTAAGTGTGTAGATTTGTGTTTACTGTCCAGAGAGAGAGAGAGAGAAAATGATTGATAACCTTTTACAGAAATGTCTTTACTATATTATCATCAGAACAAAGTCAATAGCTATAGTACCTTAGTACACTCTCTAATAATAACTGAGATATTGACAATTATTCAATTTGTTATTGTATTATAAAATACCACTCCTCCTCTTTGGAGTTCAACCAAAAGAAAAAATGAATAATGGATGAACACATTTTCAAAAAATCTACTCATCTAAAAGCTTGTTGAGAGTAACTTCCATTTATATAGTTCTTTATTGCTTTCAGGAGAAAGATGGGAGACAGAAGGAAGTTGTTCAGCTGGACAGTGGGGAGCATGTCTTGAAGGAGGAGCCCTTGCTTCATTTTCTACTCTCTTGGGTCATGAGTACAGGTTCTCCAAGTCTGCAAGGATTGTTCGAACAAATGTGGAAGAATCAAGAGGAAATTCTGCTTCTGGCTTCTTTTCTTGGATTGCAAGAATGGGGGACGACTTCATCAGATCAGCTGGAATTGAGATAGAGTTGACCCCTGAAGTTACTGAAAATGGCCGATACCAACCAAGATTTGTAGATGAAATTTATACTGAACTAGATACGCTTGAACTAAAACATGCTAAGCCTAGTAGTAAGTATTTATGTATCATTATTCTTTAAATTTTAATGCTAGTAACTTATTTGATATTTGTTTTGATTGCTTCAACTGTTTTCTTTTCCAAATATATATATATATATATATATATTTGTAGAAGTGACATCAAGCAGCGAACTCCAGTACTACGCCACTAGGTTCGCTGCGACGTCAACTCCCACTGTGGCATTTAAAATCTAATAAAACATGTGATTAATTGCCAAGTAAAAATGGCTTACCTGAGTATGTGATTCCACAAATTATCCTTGCATCTGAAAGGTTATAGTGGGATGCATTTCATAGAAATGATAGAAAAGTGTCTGGGTCGCCACCTCAAAGCTCAAACCAGCGCATACCTCGAACTCGATGAGCATACCAGCCTTCACCCTACCTCAGGTCCATGGCATTAGTATTAGCTCCAGTTATTGAGTCTCGGAAAAAAAAGAAAAAGAAAGAGTGATTTTCAATGAGAGATGGTAATTCTCTTCAATTAAGCCATCATAAGCTTTCCAATAGCCAGAAATAATAGTTTCTCTGGCAAAATGGAGGACTTTAAAATGGCTATGAGTATTTCTTTATCTCGTTTTTCTATCACCCTCATAAAAATTATTTTTATGAGGTCGTAATTTCGTTTGCCAATGACATTTGGAATACTCTTATGAAGGTGAAATAATGTTCAACTTATACACTCCACAATCACCCAAATAACACTTTTCGATATCAAACAATCTAGAGTCATTAATTTGTTGAGCCGTTTCGGAAACTAAAAATATGATGAAACGAAACACAATGTAAGAAAAAAAGCCGCCTTGAACAAACTAGCAATTAAGAACTACTTCATTTGAATGAGTGGTTCACTATTGCACCGCACTTCTTAGTGCAATAACAGACATCACTGATTACTTCTAATAAATTTATATTTTTTAATATAAAATATCATATTTATTGGTAAATATTGAATCATGAAGGGAAAAAAAAACTCATTTTATTTTACAAATGTAACATAGACGTTTGCATTGCAAACATCTCGAAGTGGGGAGAAGGAGAGACTCAATTGGTTAATTTAATTAACTATTAAAATACTTATTTTATAATTGTAACTCAGATGTTTTTTTTTTTTTTTAAATTACGCCTAATTGATGAATGGCCAAGGAAAAATATTTATCAATGTATGCCTTCTTTGAATTGCTATTTTTCCAGATTTAATTTGACTGAATTTTGTATCGCAATATATCTTTATTATGAAAATTTTGCATAGAAAATATAAAATTGGTAATAAGTGAACGAAATATTAAAATTTGATATTTTCTGTTTATTTCCTACTCCACACCATTTGTATCCCAAAACTACATTGTTTATGGTCTTAATGGTTTTTTTCCCTCACAGTAACCCTGCTATAAAGGAGTTTAATTTCCACATACCATACAAATATTGTTTACAATGTACATGTATAGTAAATAATTACATTAGTTGATTACAATATATAATTTAAAAAAATAATAAAGCAAACAATAACTAATAACTAAAGAACAAAAGAATGAGAAAAGAAGAATTGTAACAAAAAAGAATGAATGAAATGAAAAGTGAACTTTGGAATAAATTAAAAATATGAACAAGAAAAGAAAGAAAAGCTATACCAGAATGAATATTTAAATAAATATATGGTTTCAATTATAAATATTGTAAACTCAATGTGATAATTTAAATTTGAGTATCTATCATTTATGTGTTTAATTTTTTCAAGAGAGGTTTTAAGGAATGCTTTGAATTCTAGTAGTAATTTGTCCATCAATAAATTTGCTTCTACTGGCCATTTTCCGTATTTGTGCCTTTCTTGTTAGTTCTGTCCTGTAGTCAGTAAGTAGTGTACAGTCGTATATCAAATGTTGGTATGTCTCTTCATGTGTAAAGTCACAAGGGCAGTAAGGATAATCTTTAATTTTAATTGTTTAAAAATAACTGTTGACTATACCATGCCCTGTAATAGTTTGAGTCAGGTGGAAGTCTGTCTTTGTGATTCGTTTCTTATAGTACGTCTGTAAGTCAGGTACAAATGTGTTTAAGTGTGTAGATTTGTGTTTACTGTCCCATCTCGCTTGCCGAGATGTTTTAGGTGTTGCTTTGCAATAAGTTTGTAACACACAGTCAGGGAAGGATCTCTGGATTAAGCCTTTGCTGCTCATTCTCATGTATACCTGAATGCCCTCTTATCTAAGAAAAACTAATACGGTTGTGACCTATTGTCTGCAAGTTGTATATAATTGTTTTTGTGTCTTCGATTATGGGGTAATGGCATTGTCTGTTTTTAATCATATCTAACGTTTTTGAGGCACATTTGTGATCATAATGTGCTAGAGGTTGTTGATATTTTGAATTTCATTATGATCCGTGAAGCACAGCAGCACAGTGTTTAAAAAAAATGGTGGAACTTTCACCCTTCTGTATAGAGATTTCAAACTATGCTCATGGGAGCTTAAAACATATAATTTTCATAAAAACTTTAACTTATTAATATAAAGTAAAAAAAAAAAATGAAGTAAGCTAAGGCAAATTTATTTTCCCGTAAAAGCTTATAAAACCTATCGATTAATGTTTTATTTATATTTTATTTATAATAAATTGTAGATTATCTTCACTAGAATAAAATTGTTGCCATGTAAACTCAAAGTTATTAAAATTTTGGGGCAGTTATATCCTATACTAGTGTAAGTATTGTTTTCTTTTATTCATAAAAAGCTTCTATGCCATTGAATATTTAACTGATGTTTTTCTGCAAAAAAAAAAAAAACTTTTCTGCTTCATTATTCTGGACATCAAATCTATATTGTATTTGCTTGTCATATATGTAGAGCCCATTTCTGTGCATAATTACAATTTATTATACTATAGAACCAAATTTTATTTGTCTCCAGATTATAAGTGTCAGGTATAAGAATATATGCATTTTAGTAGAAAAAGGGTCTAAGCTAATTTACTTCAAAATCTAAAATCTCAGTTTTTCTGGTAACTGCACTTAGTTGAAATAATTGGACCCTATAATAACTCTTCATTTATCACATTTCTTATTTAATACTCTACTGGATGTTGTTCCTAAATTTTGTATATAATTTAATTAATCACACTGATCTTGGAGCCATTCTTTGGAAGAAAGTGGGATTATTTTTCTTTTATCCCTGAACTTATTATTGCTCGAAGTATCACATTCTTTGCAAAATACCCAGTGATTGATATACTCAGTGCTTGAAAGCAAGAAAATTATTTTCAGTGAATTTACTTTGGTGCTATATATCTATTGTATCTATCTTACCTTTGCTATGAAGCTGAATAAGATTTTTTTTTTTTTTTTACTTTCACATTCAAGGTTTTGAAACTCTAAAGAAAAGCTGTGTATGAAATGTTCAAATCAACCTTGATCCCTCAACTGCAGATAATTATAAAAGCAATAATTATATCTTTTGGATTTCCTGTCAAAATTCTTTATTTGAGACCAGTTTCGGTGCTTTCACACCATTGTCAGGTTTTACATAGAATTTTGTAAGAAAGACTCCTCCCCTCGGTATCCAGATGAATAGTGTCCGGACAAACAGTCCAAATTGAAGAAATTTCCTCTTAAAAAAAAAGGAGATATAATTATATCTCTATTAACACATATTTAAATTGTGCTTTTGGTCTACTAACTTTAGAAATAATAATTACTTTTTTGTTTTTATGATATGTATTTATTCATTTTTGTTTTCAGAGCAATATGAACTGAAGAAGTTATTTATTCCTCTATTAGTCATACTTAAAGTATTCAAATTGAAATTACTACTTCTACTTCCAATAATTCTTGGTTTAGCCTCTTTTAAGAAATTGTTAGCAATTGCTGTGATGATTCTTCCCGCAATTATAGCCTATTTTAAGGTATGTATAATTATTAAGTGCTTTTAAGCTAAAACCAAGAGGCTTTCATTTAAAAAGTTTCCTATGTAACTTACAACTAGTCAGCACAGAGAATTAGTCATACTTATTTATTAAAACATTAACTCTTAAGAATAAATCAATTTTTGAAAAAAAAAATTGCTTTTCATTAATACAAGAAATGCAAGGGAACAGAATAAAAAAATCATACTATCTCAGCCGGGACTCGAACCCAGGTCTCCTGCTTTCCGGGCAGTTATGCTAACCACTGCACCACCAAGGCGGGCTTTATTCTATTCCCTTGCATTTCTGTATAAAATGAACGTGCGATTAAATACTACAACTAAATTAAGATTTTCATTATGGTAAAATAGTGTAATCTTACACTCTTCTCCAAGGTAAAATATTAAAAATATAACTAAATACTTTCTAAAATTTTTCTTATTTCTCCTACAATGCATTTTTATTATTTTTATAAATTTAGAAAGCCATCTTCATAGATTTAATTTCACAAAATATTTGGAAAATTTATTCTACAATAAATATATTATGTGTAAATCATATTAGATTTCAATGCAAATGTTGGAAGTGGGGGAGAGCAGCTCAACAATAATACATTCTCTGGTGTTAAAGATCTGAAGAGAAAATATAAGAAAGCTGGAACTAGATTCCATTTGCCCAATCTTGAAAAGTTACATGATTATATAAAAAAAATTTAGAGGCATAGCTTAATTCCCAGTCAAGTGCAAAATCCTGACATACATCATGCTGAACATGATCATGCTGGAGTTTTTAATAAAACGTATTCATACAACTAAAAAAACTTTGAGTAATTATGTGGTTGGATTCAGAAGAGGTAGAAGCACTTGAGATCAAATATTGTTTCACTTGAGATTCTTTATTGTTCATTTTGTTCAGGTAAAAATACTTGAATTAAATTGGATGTAAATCAGGACACATATATCCCAATTTGTAGACTTAAAATCAGCCTGACTCTAGACAGAAGCTGTCTTTGGAAAATTATGACATAAAATTTATTATCAATAAGAGAATTAAAATGAATTTTTTTAGTCATATAATTATGAAATAATGAAAGTGACGAAGGCATCTATAAAAAAACTCAAAATGACAGGTCCTGATGTGAGGGATATTACTGAAAAATTCAATGTTAAATCAGGTTTGTGAGAAGGAGACTACCTCTCACCTATGTGAATCAACCTTAACTTGATAAAAAGAAAAAGAGAATATCTCAAGGTGAAAGGAGCGCTTGATTAAAGAACCTATAAACTCATAGCATGTACAGATGATATAACAACAGTTGGCAATAGGAATGAAGATGCTCAAGAGTGGCTAGATAACAGAAAAGAATCCATCGGCTAACAAATCAATATAGATAAATGAAATACATCACAGTAAGCCATAAACCCTTCTTCCTATCACCCAATAAACTTACGTTTGCTTCTCCTTTTTCCAAAGGCCTTTGAGAAGATTCTTCTTAAAAGGCTAATACCAATCCTAGACGTTCACCAAATTCTTCCATAATACCAGTTTGGTTTCCGAGCAAAACACTCCATGGCCCAACAGGTGTTTTGTGTTGTAGATTGCATATCTTCCTCTTTCGAGAGCACTGCATTGGTGCCTTCCTCGATGTGTTGCAAGTATTTGACAGGGTCTGGCATCACGGACTACAGTATTAAACAGTAGTTCTAATTAAAATCCCACCTCCCAAGCACCCTTTACCTTATTCTTTGCTCCTACCTAACCGATCGACTATAGTTGTCCCAGACACAGAAGTAACATCGAATAATTGCTATACTCTTATGTCAAAATTAAAAAAAAAAAAATTTACCTTTCTTTTAAATTCAATTGCATACAAGAAATAATATAATTACTTACAACTTATGAAGGGATTTTGTTACAAATATTTCCTCCAATTACCATTTATATTTTTAATAAGATACAGATCAAATCTGAAACAGACAAAATAATCAACATGGAAGCTTTTGAACACAAATCATAACCATAATTTCTTCTGCGGTCATAAGAGATCACATCCTGGGCCTAAACATTAATCAAAGCAAATAATTAAAAAAAAAAAAAATTATTTTTTAGATTCCATGGCTTCTAAAATTTTAATTAAAATTGGAATTAAATTACTGTTATAGAATTTGTGTGATTATTGTGTAAGTCACATTTAAATTGACATAAATGCTTAGATTCTTTCAATTAAGATGTATTTTAACAAGTATATAAATTTTCACTTGTATTAGTATGTAGTGGATTCTAAATTATATTAAATTTTAGTTTAAAGGTAGCTTAAACAGTTGTTCATATCATCATATTAGTAAACTAAATAATAGAAAAATGTGAAGCATATATCGTGAAACATTTAACAAATAAGTGAATCATGTAAATAAATTCCATAAATCACTTTTCAGGATTTATAAAAATAATGTTTAGAAGTTTTGCAAGGGCAAGATATGTTTATAATCCTTATGGCATATACTTAGTATTTAAAAAAACATATTTTTTCTCAGTTTCGAATTAATTTTTATTTGTGAAAAGGTTGCCAAAACAAGGATGACTATAAAGCTAAATGATATTTATTTGTGTAAATCTATCTATAGATATGTTCATTAGGATATCCAGACTTAGCTTGGTAGGTCTTTGCTTAAATGGATGTGTGTAGGTCTTTGTCAGAGCAGATGTGTACTGTAATGTCTTTTATCTCTCCTCATACTTTGTTTGATATGTAGTAAAAGTCTTAATAAAAGAAAACAAATTAACTCTTAATTCTGGTTTATTCAAACACCATTAGTCCAAAAATATGCTTGCTAACTACTGCCCTCATGATCACCTCCATAGAGGTAGACACAAATACACTCATAAATTCATCCCTTACATCTTTCCCCTTTTACGAAAAAAAAAATAATAATAATAATAAAATAAATAAAAATAAATATAAAAATAATTTATTCTCGTTTGACATTAATCAAAAGCTAAATATGAACTTATAGGTAATAAATCAAATAGAAATCTACATCTGTCAAACAGGTTTCTTAATAAGATATCTATTTCTTAAATTATAATTGCTAAATTAATAGGTATATCATTAAGTAAAGTGGATGTTTTATTATTACTAATACTGTTATTACATTGCTTATCACAGCTGAATTTTCATTTTTAGTTTCAATGTCGGATGTTAGCTGAAATATATATGATGAAATATAAAGTTTGATGGGAGATGCTGGGTTGAAGAGCTGTGCATTGTTTTACAAAATGCGAGAAAGGAGAACTTGAGTATGTGATATTCAAGTTCACTTTTCCAGTATATTAGTTTAAAATCAATCATTCTGAATATTTTAATTAATGCATTATTATTTTCATATTATATTTAAATAATATACAATTCATAAATGTAAGCTGTTAAGAGATGATTATTTATGTATATGATAAAAATATCTGAATTGCTGGGACTTTATTAATATTTATGAACAAATGAAAACAAATTGAGATTAATGAACTTTTAACTCATCTTTATTAATGGCTCAATCAATTTCATTCACTAGAAATGGTATATAATTTATAAGGCGACAATTCAAATATTCTTCTATTATATTAAATTTTCTAATGATTAACCTATTATATGAAAGGCAACAGGTCGACTAATATGAGCAATACTTTTTATAACACTTTTATTGCTCTAATAGTTTTGAATTTTACATCCCTTTTCTCTTTAAGAGATTAAACTACAATAAGCTATTTACAGATATAAGACTTACCCTATAAATATTTAAAATAGATCATTCCTATTTTTGACCTTTTGCTTTACATCATGAGAAAGGTTGGCATTTTATCGTAATTTATAAAAATTAATTCCTCTCTTACTTTTTATAATACACCTAATGGAACTATAGTAAAAAATAATGCAAACTCCTCTAGAAGTTTTAAATGTTTATAATGATTCATTAGAAATTATAATGTATTTTAGTCTTGAAAAAATTACTCTTATAATTTTTTTATTCACAGGTTTGCAAACCTGATTTAGGCCAGAGCTATGGAAGCTTTGGTCATAGCAACTACTATCAGAACCCACCAAGCAATGCTCACAGTTATGAACACTATTCTGATGATGGAACAGTTTATGACAGAATGTCCTATCGCCATCATGCAGATAAATTAGCTTACAAGGGCTACAGATAATGAACCTTCTTTCATACCTATCTGAGGGAAAATATATTAAAATAGATGAAGGCAATGTGTTTTCTTCATTTAAAAGGCTCAATTTTAGTGACTATTACTTACCATACTGAGTCAATAACGAAGGTACAATGTAAATCAAATACTAGTCTAGTAGGTTATGTTACTAGAGATAATTAATAAATGAGTTAATTTATGTTTAGTTGGAAATAAAGTTTCAATTATGAGGCTTTAATTTATTGAATTTCCTATTAGAATTATGTATACTACCTACTTACATACTACTAAGTCCTTTATAATACTGCAAAATAAAAGATTCAATCAGTGACAAACATTAAAAATTGTCGTTGTTTTTTTGTGCTATTTAATCCCATGTAAATTTTACTAATTTTTAGTGCAAGGGAACAGAATAAAAAATCTAGCTGTCCTAGCCAGGACTCACAACCTGGATCTCCTGCTATCCGGGCAGGTGCATTTACCAATTATGCTACCATTTAAATTAAAAATTGCATTCATTTCAGTTTTCACTTTTAAAAATATTCAGCAAACACATTATTAAACCTACTTTAACATTGCTTATTTTTCAAGGCTGTAAAGGGATAAGGTTTATGTAAGTTTAATTTAAATATATATTTAAAACAACTATTTTTCTGCTGTATTCATGATTAATTTAATTTTTTTTACACTGTAAAAATAAAATACAAAATACATAAGCTTCTTAAACTATTTTTCTTTATTTATTTACCTATAATCTTAGCCAATTTGCAGGACTTTTGAAATTG
The DNA here is from genome assembly GCA_000696205.2 of Oncopeltus fasciatus. NCBI lineage: Eukaryota > Metazoa > Arthropoda > Insecta > Hemiptera > Lygaeidae > Oncopeltus > Oncopeltus fasciatus. Next base: position 157,677 of record KZ807112.1, read on the forward strand.
ATTAATCTGCTGATATAGCAGATCAACCCACTGTGTGGTTGAAATGTTTTCAATCCAGTTAATAGATGTTAGCATTTGAACTTGATTGAAGAAACATAACTCACTAATGGATCAAAACCTCGATGACAAGTGAGTATGCTTTGTAGGTGACAGTCAGCATGATAAAAAGTACTTCCTACAGTATGACCATAGTGAGCTCAATGACAAAAAAGCTTTTCCCAGTAAGAGGCTGAACTAGTCATCTTAAGACTATTCTCAGCTGTACCAAATTATAGACTACATTAGATTCCTCAGTAATGAAGAAAATACTAAAAAATATTACCATGAAAGTTAATTTAATCCTTTTAAAATGTAACAGATAGCACAGCAGACAAATAACTCCAAATTACAGGTCCTAGGTTCAGTTTTCAATGTCAGTTTTTCTTTCTGTTTGTAATAACCCAGAGGGTTCTTGGTGTGCTCCTGGGTACTCTTAACCCTCATTAGATACCATTCTTCATTGATAGAACATTAATCAGAATAATTAGGTTCCCCAGACTCCATAGCTTTGGAGCTGGTGTAATCTCCATCCCTTAAAGTGAATATTGCAATTCATTTTATGGAAGACACTGTAAGGGATGCCCCATGTAAGGAGACAAATATGCCATATTTTTAGAAAGTCCTACAAAATCCTTTTCCATTCATTGGAAAAAATCTTGAGCTTTAAAAATATTATTTTAATTAGAATTTTTCTTATATTTAAATTTAAAATATTTGTTAAGTGTTTTTCCAATAAATTAATCTGACTGTATGAAAGTAAATAAGAAAGTATGATTTTGTAATGTAATCTTAGTAGTGCTATTTGAATCCCAGAGTTAAAATTATTTCTCTGAATTTTTATCGATAAAGCAGAAGATGAGCCAACTAAGCAAACTTTCCAGTTTTAGTACAGACGAATATTTATATGTGTAAATCTTGAATTTGGTCTTTCACACTGGAGATAGTTAGTTGTAAAATAACTGAGGCTATCTCTAGACTAATGTGGATGGACGAGAGGGTTAATTGGTCAACCATCTCAGTGTCACTCATAAATTTAATTTTTAGTAAGCATTTTTTTAAGAAAATATTATCAAACATAAGTATAAGATATTAGAAAGAGTGGTAGTCGAGAGGTCAGTGAGGCCTAGGATAAAATCTAGAGTACGGTACCTGGTTCAGATGGGAGAGTGACGCAAACATATGGCTACTCGGTCTTTCCCTCCTAACCCCTACTCTCACCTTCATGCGGTGGGCCCCATTAAGCCAGCAACCCAGGCTGAGGTGGTAACCAACCTCCATGGAGGTCCTGAGTGGTCAACAGCAGTGCCCATGGTCAAGTTAGCTGATCACTGTGAGAAGGGAGTAAACCATCTATAAATAATCAGGTATCCCAAGCCGAAGGTGGCAGCCCCACAACTAGACTAGGGTGAGTTGAGAAGGTGAGTGACACCACCAACTGAGAATTAATCACTATGAAACCTTAAAAATCAGCTTTGGTAATGGGCAGTCAAAAGCAAAAAATAATTGGCCATCATTACCTATAGGTTTAATCTTGGATATTAAAATGTTTTATTGACCAGGAATACTGAATGTGCTCTTAGAAAATATACACAGATAAAAATCATATATTACTGCTATACAAGAACTAAGATGGACTGGAAAGAGATCTTGAAGAAAAGGAAACAACACAGTTTCCTCTATTATAGCTGTAACAAAAGAGAGCACACCTTTGATACTGAATGTATCAGGGGAACCTCTTTACATCTTGCATTGAGCTATAAACAAGTAAACCTTTAGATGTTCCCTACACATCAAGGGAATGTTCCACAATTACAGCATCCTGAGTATACATGCACCTACGGATGTTTTAGAGGAATATGAGAAAAATTAGTTCTATGAGATGTAGAGGACACTTGACTCAAGCCCAAGCTACAATATGAAGATGGTTATGGGGGACTGGAACTCCAAATTGGGACAAGAGAAAACATTTATTTATGTCATTATTTTTCTGTTGACCCTTGGTTTTTTAGAGCTCAATCAATGGAAAAGTATATTAAATATAGTGAAAATTGCATCAAGAATATTAAATAAACTATTTAGCAAAATTATTGTTATACCCTCTTTATGTATACATTACAAGAAAGTTAAAACTTGAGAATGGTACTTCCGATTAAAGCTAAAAGATTCTAAAAGCTATTAATCAGCATTTATATATTATATTTATTATTATTATTTTTATGGTGTACTATAAGTTAAAAGTGAAAGTAAAAAATCAAAGCAAGGAAATGTTCTTCAGAGAGAGGCTTTTACGAATATTTTGGGTCAAGATTTATTTATCATTGAGATTCCCAAAATGTTACTTTGTTTTGAAGCAAGTAAAATTAAATACAATCAAATGAAAAGTTGAAATTGTAGAAAGAGAAATACTTAAGAGGAAGAAATGAGCTGATTTTTATTTATTGATTTTATTTTTTGTTGATTTATTGATGTGTAGGGTCCATTATTGATTTAATCTATAGATTATATCAAGAATTCGAGTACTACCATTAGTGCTCAAATCCAACTCCTAATGGAAAATATAATCAAATCTAAAAAGTATAAGAATAAAGTAAGTATGCAGCAAACTTATGTACATTTAATTGCATTTATTTAAAAAGAAAAGAGAAACTTTGGTATTATACAAAAGTTATTATAAATACATTATTAAAACATATAGAGCTATATATATTTAAAGACATATAGAAAGTATGGGGGAAATATAATTTTTGACACTTTTGAGTACATAGATGAAAAATCAAAAGAAGAAGTAGAATGCGAGAGGTTTTAAATCAGTCTTTCCACAGCTTAAAAAAAAAAAAAAACTTTTAACTTCACTTCTACCTCAGGTTTTTCAATCAGTGCTTAGATTTGACAAGATTTCCCATTACATTTCCCAGTGTTTAATCCATACGTTATTATAAGCACTTATTTCTAGTCATTTTAATAATTTGTTTCAATCTTATATTTTATGTACTGAATTGTTTTTCATTCAGTTTATAATTTCATCCTTAATGATTGCTTACAAGTTGAAATGTTGGCAGAATAGAAAGAATAGAATGTTACCTATTTTTTTGTGTGTATTTATTATGGTGATATTGGTTTCTGAAAAAATAAAGCAGTTTCAGCAATATTTTTAATACAAACAATTACATAAGCTAAACAAGAAATGCCCTCTTAAGAAAATTTATAAAACTGTTTATTTTTGTACAAATATTACTTTCACTATTGAAAAAAATATTATGTACCTTTTACAGCTCCTGGCGCAAAAGAATACCTTTTTTTATTATTTAAATTGTGAAAAGTAATTTTTAGAAATAGAAATAAGCAGTTTATTATTGAAATTGGTCATATGTTATCATATTATTATTTGGTCATAATGAAAGCCAAATTGTTTTCTAATAAACTGAATTTCAGTCAGCAAAATATTTAATATGAGGTAATTATATTAATAGATTCAATAGATTTACAAAAATTTGTATTGGTTTATCTTGAAAATTAAATAAATTATTAATTAAATATTTTATATATTNAATAATAAATAAATAATTTTCTCTATAGTTAAATAATTTTTAATATTAGTTATCTTAACTACCTTCAATAATTTTAGAATAATTGCTATTAGAAATGGTCATTTACGCATCATTTCTTGAAACAAATAATTATCCAATATAATTTACCATGACACCATCCTTCAGTTTCTCATTACTATATTTAATGAAAACCCGCGGTTAAGAAGAAAGATAAAAGAAGCACTGATAATGTGGTTGAAACAAAGATGTTACTCAGAAAAATTAGGTGTTATAAACTAATTTTACAATACCCATGTATATGACAAAAAGTATCAAAAAACAACAATGACATATTTCATCCTCCCTCTTCTCTAGGAAAAAACAACAGTAAAACATGTAAAAAAAACAAATCATAAGATTAATTACGTCACGGAAGTAGCACAAATCTACATGCCAAGTAAATATAGTCCAACAATGTTGAAAGATTAATATTAATCTTCATGAAAGTTAATGTATTAATACAGCTACTGCATCATTACACAACTTTTTAATGAAGAAATTAAAAGAAGTATGAAATCTGGTGGACCTGAAACAATGATTAAAACAGACCTTCTTAGTGCAATAAGAAGATAAATGGCTCCTGTAGTAGCTCTACAAAGAAGTTATTTCTTCCAACAGAGAGGAGTATAAGAAGAACGAGCATTTTTGGTATCTGGTTACGTTGTCCCTTTGTTAGAACCTATCCAGTAGGGAGTGCATCGCCCAGTGAGCAGATAAGGATCCATCCTGTCACACAGTGACACATCATGGAGAGGTGAGCTCTTGGAGCCCCGAGAGGTACAGTTGGGTGGGTATCTCCTTTTTAAGGGAAATAAATATTTGGGGGGTGATGGGTGGCGGGAGAGTTGTCCAGAGAATACATGGCCAATCTTGCTTGGCTTATCACATGCTGAAGAAAATTCCTCATTCAGAGTAATAGAGGATCATGGCAGAGAAATACCTATACTGAGAACCTCACATAAAGAAGAAGAAATAATAATTAGTATTTATTAATTAAATGTTCTTATATAATCAGTATACAAATTTTAAATAAAAAATTCTCTCTATAGTTAATTAATTTTAAATATTAGGTATCTTTTCAACCATGACTCATTTTAGAATAACTACAATTAGAATGTTCATTTACACATTTCTGAACACAAATAATTTTCCATGACACCATCCTTCAGTTTCTCATTAGTAGATTTAATGAAAACCCAGTCAAGAAGAAAGAGAAAAGAAGCACTGATAATGTGGTTGAAACAAAGACGCAACTCAGAATAATTAGGTGTTAATTAAGTACGTCATGGAAGTAGCACAAATCTACATGCCAAGTAAATATAGTCCAACAATGTTGAATATATTAATCTTCAGGAAAGTAAATGTATTAATCCAGCAACTGCATCAATTACACAACTTTTCAATGAAGAAATTAAAAGAAGTATGAAATCAGGTGGACCTGAAACAATGATTATAAGAAGATAAATGGCTTCTGTAGTAGCTCTACAAAGAAGTTATTTCTTCCAACAGAGAGGAGTATAAGAAGAATGAGCATTTTTGGCATCTGGTTACACTCTCCCTTCATTAGAAAATATCTACTAGGGATACCCTCCCTACCTAGGGTATCCCTAGTAGATACCCTATCTATGTAGGGTATCCCTAGTAGATACCCTATCTATGTAGGGTATTCCTAGTAGATACCCTATCTATGTAGGGTATTCCTAGTAGATACCCTAAATAGATTGGTATCTACTAGGGAGTGCATTCCCCGGTTGGTGAATAGGGATCCATCCTAAAAAAAATGACACACCACGGAGAGGTGGGCTCTTGGAGCCCCAAGATGTACAGTTGGGTGGGATCTCTCTCAGAGGGGATTTAAATATTCGAAGGTGGAGGGGCAGTTGTCCAGAGGCCAAAAAGCTTAAAAACCACTGTGTAGCTTATTTCTTAGCATGCATACCTATCAATCGGACCATATTCTCATAAATGTTTTTGTTCCTTTTAGCAGATAATTGTTTATAAAGTTTTGTAAACATTATAAACACATAAATAAATATGGCTAATTTTTATAAAATTAAAATTATATAATTATTTCTATAGGCTTTTATAAGTTCAGTTGAAATTTGACAAATACTGAGATTGGTTTTGGGATTCTGGGACACATTTTAACAGTCCCAAAATGAAAAATTTAGTTTAGGTTTGGTTTCCCTGTTCTTAATGTTTTAATCCTATTTAATATCTAATAATCCCATTAGACCATTGTCTAAGTTTGTTAAATTCTATTCTTTTCAAAAGAAACTCATTTTAGTTATTTATTTCAAAGAAGAAACAAGAGTGTCCTACAAAATTTTCATAAGGTTAATACATTGGTGGGAAAAAAAACTCCATAGCCGCTGAAGGGACCAATGAAATTATTATGGTATTCTTGACTAGCGCACTGGTAAAATTTAGCAGTGCTCTGTGCGAAAGATAGGCTTTGGGTGGCCTTTGATGGATATTGATGAGATCCTGATGGAAGCTGTTGAGTACTTGCAAACTTGCCAGAGAATCGTTGGATACTGTTAGTCGACATTTACTCTCCATGGTGAAGGTGAAAAAGAGCAGTAGACTTGTCCCTCATAAACTTACTCCTCAGCAATCAGTTAAGAGATTAGAAGTGAATTTGAGAATTTATTATTATTCCTTTCTGAGATCTTACCGGAAGATTGTCACCTGCTATAAAAGTGGGTTTTAAAAAAATTACGCTTTGCGTTTTTTGAATCATGAAGGTGTTTATTATGTGTTACACCTTTAACGAATTTATTTTTGATGGATGAAATATGAATTTTGAACTCTACTACCAACAACTGGAAAGATTGAACGCGAAGTTTCTTCAGGTTAGCGATCAACCAAAAAAAGTTTCATTCCAACAAGATAATACTCATCCTTACACATCCCGTCAAGCCAATGAAAAGTTTAAAGAACTTCATGGATTTGAACTCCTGCCTCATCCTCTATACATACTTTGAGTATTAATAGTATTTTATATAAAAATTATAATAATAAANAAAATTATAATAATAAAAATATTTGCTTGAAAAATAGTCATTTTTATACTACTTTTAAAAATAAAGACAATTACATTTGGCAATTTTTGCTGAGCAAATGGGGTTTTAATCCCTAGGGGAAAAACATCTCTATACTTCGACCAAGCATAAACTCCTTCACTGGCCATAACCCTCCTCCTTTGCCAATCAGTCGAATATGGAATAAGTTTTTTTTTTTACAAAATTTTTTGAAGTCTAGATCGTAAAATATTTTACATAAAACAATAATAAATTCTAAATGGTGTATTTTTATTTATATTATGGTATTTAAAAATACCACTCTTTCTCTCCACTTGGTATCTTCTTCGCGCAGCTACTCAAGAATTCTCGCAATGAACTGTTACTGTTTTCACTGTGAAAAACCCGCACAGATGCATTTCTCATGCATCCTCTCCTTCACTGTAATTACCCTATCAGCTTAACCACTATCTTTGTTGCCATAACAGGATAATTATTATCTACTTCTCTATTTCTTACGGTGCTCTATAGACAAATCTATAGAAGATGAACTCCTTGTAACGTTACTATTTATTGTTTTCAAATAGGGAATATTTGTGGCTGCACATTCTTCACTATAGTTCCAGCACTTCATTCTCATCCAGGGCTCATGGAACCGAGTTCTCCAGTCGGTGCTGGTTATGTCCAGAGCACTCCCTCTCTCCTCTCTTTGACGTGAGTCAATTACTGTCTATCGGCCGGAGGTGAAGGGAGTCGGAGAAAAGCTAGGCGCCCCCTCCGGGATTGAATCCTGCCGTGTCGGATCTCCTGCTTTCCAGGTGATCCCCACTACCGCCCACTGTCACCCATATTCGTGCGTGTGGGATATGAGACTGACAGTAGCACATTTACCGGGCACGAAAGAATATAATCGCTGAGCTGCAATACGGTACTTGCACATATATGAAAATATCTCATTAATGTCCATCTTTAATCACATGACATTTTTTCTTCCGGGAGTGTTTATCTGCACAGCTTAGAAGCTGTGCAGATAAACACTCCCGCTATTTACCGTTTCTTCTTCCGGGTTGGACCGTGTCAAGTTGTTGATATTTGCCGAGCTTTCGCACATCATGTGATGGCTTCTTCAGGGCTGAATAGAGAGTTAATGAACATCTGACCAAACTGTACGGGGAGGATGTTGTTCAGAGAATGAAGAGCAAACAGCTCTCATTCTCTTTTCAACCCTGAAGAAGCCATCACATGATGTGCGAAAGCTCGGCAAATATCAACAACTTGACACAGTCCAACACGGAAGAAAAAACGATAAATACATCTGACGACCGTCGAAGCCAACGTGAACATCTGAACAACTCCCGCTATGTAAACATACTGACAATGTGCACGATAAGAAACAGATGATGTTTTAAACAGCTCTACGATCTTCGAAAAATTCAACTTGCACACACTTGCCGAATTCCCAACACGAATGAATAACATATTTCAAACAATAAATGCAAGGGGACAGAATAAAAAATCTAACTGTCCCAGACAGGACTCGAACCTAGATCTCCTGCTATCCGGGCTGGCGTGCTAACCATCTGCACCACCGAGACTAGACAGAAAACTTATTAAATTCCCCGTACTCCTACTGGGAGTCTTAATCTTCGAGAAAGACGAGTGCGGGTAACTTAATAAATTATAAGGATAGTCTCGGAAGTGTATTAGTCCAACACGCCTCCCCGGATAGCAGGAAATCTAGGTTCGAGTCCTGGCTGTGACAGTTAGATTTTTTATTCTGTTCCCTTGCATTTATTGTTTAAAATTAATGTTAGATTAAATACCACAACAAAACAATATTTATAAAATAATATATTACGTGTGTTGAAAACTTCTCACCAACTTAAGAATATATATGATTGTTTTACTTATTGACCTGATTTGTGTAATTTTGACGAACAGATTGACTTTCATATATTTTTTTCTCCTTGCAATTGATTTTCTTGAAGAAAACGTGGTCTAGTGTTATTACTATGGAATTCTGAGTCTAAGGTCCTAAGTTCAATACTCTGTAGTGAACAGTTAGTTTTCCTTTCTGTGCTTCTGTTTTTTTTAATTACCCAGAAATTAGTAGGTATGCTCCTGAGAACACCACGCCTTTAATTCGGTACCGATCTTCCCCATATCGATAGAAACATACGACCAGAAAGGTATACTGATCATGCGCCTTCTCTAGTGTGCCGTAGATTATGAAGAAAGACACCTGTACCTTTTTTTAATCAATAATCCTAGATGTGATATATATCACCAGAATTGATGAACCACAAAATCTGGGTCTCACTGTACCAATGCATAGACTTATTTATATTACACTGTATGTGTAAACAGTAACAAATACTTCATGACTGTTAAGAAGAATGGAAACAAGTTTGAATACAATTTTTTAATAAAAATGTTAAAGGTCACACGCACATATATATATATTAAATTAGCTTACAAGGGCTACAG
>KZ807112.1:174875-206805 GCA_000696205.2 Oncopeltus fasciatus
TTAAAATATTAATATTTATTTATTCATTATATTGCTTAGATTTCTAAAAAAATTAATAATTATAGGTGGCTCACTATACTTTTTAATTACTAGGTCACTCTACTCTGTTATCCTCCAAATTGATATCCTAGTTGTTTTTTTTCAAAGAATGTATGATAAAATATATATTCAATTTATTTGCTATATAAATTATCAAATAAAATAAAGTTTTGTAATTGAAAGTTCTACAAATTTAAAATACACTTGACTTGAGCATATCTAAAGTGAAAAATACCCAATCAAACCGATTGACAATTAACTTTCTATTTTTTTTTTTTGGGGGGGGGGGGTTAATTTGTGCTTTAATATTCATATTCACTCATATATTTCATGAACATGATATAAATAATTTCCAGCCAACAGAAGATGGTTTGCAGAAACCAATGAAGACGGATAGTAGAAGGTATAATAAATAATTTCATAAAGTCCCTCAAATAAATAAATGAACATATATATTTATAAAATATATTCGTCGTGAGTCGTATATTACTTCCATGTTTTAGACTAAAAACGACTAAAAATTATTTAGTTTTTAAATAACTTATTTAGGATCAAAATCCTTCTAAAAAACACTTTCTCGCTGTACTAATAAACGTTATTTATGTATGACATAACATAGCATTAAAAAAAATAAACATATTTGCTTAGTTTTAGATTTATGGTTAGAAGAGAGATAAAGAAAATATGATACTTGTTTGGCAGTTTATCTGATTAAATTTTGTTTATTCTCTTTAACGTCGGTTGCAGGAAAATACATTTTTTTTTTTTGGCCAAAAGAGGCATTCGTAGACAAATTGGGCACAACCCACTTTACCACAAGTCAATATCAAAATGTATTATACTTTACAAAGCGGGTTAAAATTGTCTTCGAAACATCACGGGACCATATAACATGTTATAGTAACAAGACTGGAGGTTGAGTTATCTCCAACACAAACACCTCTAAGATGGACGAATCCACTATAAAGGACGAAGCTAGAAACTTATGGCGCTGGGCGTTGGTGAAGGGACATTTCGGACTGGGTTCGCAGGAGGCAGTACTATAAATACGGCTGGCCTACTGCTAATTTCTAAAGCCAATCACTGAATGATATATTATCGAGATAATCGATTAATTAAATTTTAAAACCGGACGAGACACTTCCAATGCAAAGAACTGGAAGATTAATTGGCGCCCTTCGGTAGACAAACTACAAATTATTTTCATCCTACTTTACTTTTATACTTTTGACCTTATAAGCTTTCTCACGAGTCATACATATTCATTAGGAGCATTAAGACTCACAGTAGATGATTCCGTTCAGTTTCTCCAAGATAAAAATAACGGTTTTAGGAAAATAATATTGACTTCAGACAGAAGAGAAGAACTACTCAATTTGAGGACGAAGAAAGTAAACCACCACCTGTGGCCCACCACATAGTATAGCAATATTTATTAGTGCTAAAAAAAAAAAAATTTAAAAATAAAATAAAATAAAGCATTGCATTCAAATGAATCCCAACTTGAGTGCAACAAGGCAATGAAAAAAACAGAGAAACTAAAATAATTCTTTAGTATTGTAGTTAAACAATATCATATATATATATATANATATATATATATATAGGATAATATCATAATCATATTTTCATTAAACTTTCAGTGCCAAATAATCCATCTCACTTAAATGTACGTTCATTTTTATTGCAGTAAAACAAATATAACCTCTGCATCAACTGGAAGACTTTTTTTTTTCTGTACTCACAGTATATATTTCAGGTAATAGCATCATATTTTTTTTTGTTTTTTCATTTAAAACTAAAAGACTTTCTTTTTTTTTTTTCTGTAAACTACTGCCTAAAGAACGTTGAAAGAAACATATGTATAATTAGCGGATTGGTTTCCTTTTAAGATGTTCCTTTTTAAGTTTCTTGGCGTGTTGAGACAAAGATAAAATTCTTCGGATCTCAATCAAGGTTAACTAAATGGTGATAACCAAATTTGATTTCTCTACTGAAAACAATGTATCTACTCAATAGTATTTTTAGCAGATTTATAGCAAGGAAAACATATAGATTATATCTATCTATATATAGTAATAACTTTAAAGTTTTCAATAGCTTTGTAGGTGTAGCTACAAAATTTACACGGAAGCCTTTCAAATTTCCAAGTACTAAATTTTGTAATAAAGGTGGATTTTCTTTATAGAAATATTGCCCCATTCTGGGAAACCAAGAAGCTAAATTTATTTGTTTCATTTTTTGTGCCAAGAAAAAATTTCATCAATATTTGTAATAGGGTACACATCTATCATTGTATTTAGCGCCCTATAATATCAAATAACATCAAATTTTTTACCTTTTTCTAATGTATGTTACATAGAAACGCTTCATCTGAAATGTATTATTTTCCTTATATTTCTTCCACAAAAAAAAAAAAAAAAAAATGACTTAAACCACACAAAGAGATATTGTTGTATGTCAACAATACCTCTCTCTTCGTGGTCCTGTATTTTTGCTTTCAGGGTGGGTAATTCACTGTAGTACACCTTATACGGCCTTTTAGAAATTGGTGGGTGGTTCTATGTGTTTATGTCATGTATTACAATATTTGTAATATTTTACATCATAGACAAAATAATAAAAGTGAAAAAAAAAAGTTCATATTTCAATTAAAATTAGTGAAACGTCTTCGCTTAGTAAATGTTTCATTTTCTGTCTAAATTTCTTTTCCACGATTATAAACAAGTGTACTTCTAAAAATAGCTAGAAATTGTCAGGAATAAAGGATGTACATCATCATGAAATCATTCATTTCAGTAAAAAATAATGATTATTGCAAGATTATTATTCTTTTAATATCTCTATGTCATCAAATCATAATAATGTTAATTACAGAATATAATAAGTAAAGACTTATTAATTTAAAATAAAATTATTCTTTTATTTTCCCTTCTGGCTTATGAATTTACTTTTGTGTCCTAACCTCTTGTGAAAGAAATTGTGACAACGTTATATATATACACCCACATATATATATATACATGTATAATTAGGAATGAACAACTATTATCCTATTTAGGATAGGAGTTAATGTCAGTTTTTTCGAGCTCTGAGGTGGGGGTCAATTCGTTACAATTTTGCCGGGGGGGGGGGGGGGGGCGGTTTTTTGTGATTTTTTTTTTTTTTTTTTTTTTTTTCAATCAAGTAGAATTTCATGAATATCATTCACTAATTCTATATGTATTAACTTTATGTACAGAGTTTCATTNTACAGTTTTGTGAGATATTTATTTCATATTTTCCTATCATAGTACTTGGTCCTCTCCTATCGAGTGACAGCTTTGCCGTTCTTTCACTCTGAGAATAGTATTTTGCCGTATTTTGAAGAGTTTCAGTACAGTGCTTATTTTAGAGAAAGTCAAGTCGTGTTTGAAAGCTTTAAATCGTGCTTACCAAACCCTCTTTACAATCCTAGACTTCTGGGAGGGCGTAAGAAGCCTGCAGGGATGCAGGACTCATTTCTTACAGATTTTTTAAATCTTCAAAAATAGATCAATAGTTAACTTTTATATACAATACTGAATGGATAGGATCAAATTATAAATTAATCAAACAGACTTTTTTGTTGTTATGTATATCTGTTTAGTGCTGTTTAATTATTTAAATAATTGTCATAAATCCATTTAAGTTACAATGTACTTGGAAAACAATTTTAAACTGAATTTCCTTAACTTAGGAAATATCTTACTCCTTTAATATTTATAAGAAGCATATCATAAGTGACATTTTTCCTTAAAATTATCTTCACCATAATTGTCAAAAATATTCATCTCTTATTTTTATGGCTGATAGAATTATTAATAAGCTTTTAAGCCTTGGAATCTATAAAATGGAGAGAAAATAATAAAAAAAGATAATGGGTACAAAGAAATGTATGTTGACAATCTGCTTGTAAAGAGATTAAAAATAAAATACAATAATAAAGATATGCTAATAGAGGAGTCATCTAAAGTCATAAAGGTGGCTTATAAAACTGTAAAAACCTTAAAAAGCCACTTGTCAAAGATTAAGGATAAAATAAGTCGTTTTATCCATCCACTGGAGCTGGAGTTTACAGAGTGACGGTCGGTTATTGTAGTTGGCCCTATGTTAGAAAAAGTAGCCAGAAAATTAGAGAAAGAAATTTTAAGTACTAAAATAGGGCCACCTACATAGGTCACACAATAAATCTTGTATAGATAGTCAAGCTCTTAAAAAGTATACAAAAGCCTCGGAAATGAACATCCTGGAAGGAATTGAGGTTTAATTTGACAAGAAATTCTAATACGGAGATCAAGGCCTAAACAAGCAAACAGACACATGGACTTTCAATCACGCCCCTAACGTTGTCAATCGCCCCACTCCTCAAAATGAAAAAAAGCTTAGCCTTAATCGCTTCTCTCTTGCAATTATCTCTATGTTTAGTCAAGTATATTTAGAAATATTACTTAGTGGCCTGTAGGAAATTATTTTTTCTTTTACAGAATATTATTTCAACAATTGAAAAGTAGTATCTAGTAAATGTTAATATGTATCTTCCGAGATTTTGGTTTATTATGTGTGTGAGTGAACGTATGTAAATGAGTGAATTGGACTTGCTATAATTTAATTTGACATTTTATGACAATTAATAAAGATACAAATGATATCAGCCTTAGGAATAAGAGTTCCTAGGTCCAAAAGGAAGACTGAAGTCTTTCATTTGGGGAAGAGGTCCTGAGACTACCAGAAGACATCTCGAGAGTAGGGTTAGAGGTCCTGAGAGGATAGTTTCTGTGAGGCTAGGACACGCCTTAGAGCGGAAGGATCTTTAGGCACAAAGATAGTTCCTGCTTTAAGGAATATAGACTTTACTGTCACAAGAAAATGATCTTTGCTGGAAAAATAGTTTTCAGCCTTAGGAACAAGAGTGCCTAGGCCCAAAAGGAAGACAGAAGTCTTTCATTTGGGGAAGAGGTCCTGAGACTACCAGAAGACACCTCGAGAGTAGGGTTAGAGGTCCTGAGAGGATAGTTTCTGTGAGGCTAGGACACACCTTAGAGCGGAAGGATCTTTAGGCACAAAGATAGTTCCTGCTTTAAGGAATATAGACTTTACTGTCACAAGAAAATGATCTTTGCTGGAAAAATAGTTTTCAGCCTTAGGAACAAGAGCTCCTAGGTCCGGAGGACAGAATTCATTTGGGGAAGAGGTCCTGTGACTACCAGAAGAGTCCTGAAAAGAGAAGTGGTTCTCGTTGGCTCCAGATTGAAGTGGAAATTTCAATTTGGCAAGAAAAGAGTTAATGCGAAAATAAAAAAAATCCTTGAGTAAGTACATAGGTGTAATATGTAGAATAAAAATGTTTCTTTTATTATTTAAAATCCATTTTTCTCAGTGGAGAAAATTATTTATTATTAGGTAAGAGGCCCCTTTTCGAAGTAAAGATGTCCTTCAAGAGAAGAAAAATCTCTGTCCAAGAGAACAGAAGTAGTTTAAGGAGATGAAGTCTTTATTTAAGCAAGACTCTCTTAAAAATGTCCTTGAAAGTAAGGTCCAGCCTAGAGCAGGAGTGTTATACCAAAAGTGGTCAAGGTCATTAGGGCAGAAGTAGGGTTCCTCTTCGAAGGTAAAAAAGATCAGCAATTGAATACAAACAGTGAACACATGTATTCGGCTAAGAGGATGGGTCAATTCGGAAAGCGCTCGCCAACAGAAGGTGGTTTGCAGAAACCAATGAAGACGAATTACAGAAGGTTTGGTAGAAAAAAATATCCTTGAGATGAGGAATAGAATATAATATAAAATGAAAATTTTCTCTGAGGCGAGTAAAGGTTCCTGTCTTACGAAAAATATGTCCTTGCGCTAGGAAAAAATGGTCCTTCTAGAAAAGGAAAGGTTCAGTCCAAGAGATAAACAAAAAAAAAGACACTTGAAGTGATGAGATCTTGGATTTAGTGAAACATGTCCTCAGAGAGTATGTTTGTGGGACGCAAAGTCCAGCTGGAACAACAGAGATCCTTGGAGAGGCGTATGGCTTTTGCCTCGAGGGAGAGGTCCTGGTGAAAAGGAAAGTTGTCCTGGCCACTAACAAGACGGCCGGCAGACCGTAACGAGCACCCACATCGGGAATGTGCGACTAACCAGGGGAGAAATCTAGCTAGGAAATGGAGGGGTAGTTCTTCTGCGTCCGGGATCCAAATTACAGGCTCCTCAGACGTACAATCAGAAGTAAAAAAAAACACAAGGGATTGTCCGAAGGTTCGAACTTGGTATTTTAATCAATAAAAACTTTTTTTTTTATTATTGCCAACTTTTTGGCCTACATTTCGGGCCTTCTTCGGGGCGATAGGGGTAATGGAGGTAAAGGATCTCCTACTTCAGGATATTCTGGACTTAAATGACTCTATCATGATTTAGTTATAAGCTGGAGACTCCCTCCCTCCGTGAATTTTACTGACATGAAGAAGGTCTGAACTTTTGGCCGAAACTTCGGCAATAATAAAAACTATTTTGTTTACAAATTAGTATTTACCTACTCAAATTCCAAATTCGAATCCTCCATCAATCCCTCCTCATTAAGTTTGACTGTCAACTAACTATCTCCAAATTTATACTTAACATATTTAGTAATGTCACATTTCCATTAATTTAGAGGTGCATTTATAGCTTATTGCATCTGTCAATAATTCATAATTTTTTTTCTCAAAATTAATGGCAATGGATCATTTCTAGACTTTATAATTTCTTATTTTTTTAATTTTTTTAATTTTATCTAAAATTAGTTTCAATTATTTTCATTTCATCGCAATTTTAAAAGAAAATTTATAGAAGATAAATTCCAATTTGAATTATTTTACAAACAAAAGACAACATAATTAAATGTCATCTTTAAAACCGCAAACAAAAACTCATTGATCACCAAAGAATAGAACAGCAAAAAATTTCCATCTAAAACTTTTCTGTGTATTTTTTTTAACCTTCTTAATAGAAATTTTATCTGAAAATCTAAATTTCACTAATCCATCTATTAATTATCATTGAATCTATGTGAATTTAAGGCTAACAAAATGGCTTGTTTAATGTCATTACAATTTTATTTGAAATAAAGGAAAAATATTAATGATTAAAGTATTTAACTTATATATAAGTGTGTTAAAATAATTTTATATGGATTCATAAGAAATTTTATAGTTTATTATTGATTAGGAACTATTTGAATTAGAAAGACTTCCCTCAAATTGATAATTTGCATGGCTACGATCCAATAAAAGTTTTGTATTTACAAAACTATTCCGAAAAATTGTAAGGCCTAATCTAGAGAGAAATAAAGGAACCAAAAATGAGCAGTTTGGTTCGATTACTTGCTATTTTCGTTTCAGGTGAAACTTCGCCTGTGAATTCCCATAATTTGGCAATTTTTTAGAACCTCCACAAACACTCATTGCTAAGGCGCACATAAACTGATTTATCATTAAAAAATCTTCTTTTTTTTTTTTTTTAGAAATTTCAAGAAGAAAACCTGAATATATGACAAGTTTGACGTTGACAGACACGCACACGCAAGCAATATATGATTTGGTGGATATCATTCTTGGTAAATGGGGCATTATGTCAAACAAAAAATTTTAAAGTCTGCTCTAAGAATCTCTAAACTTGTATCAATATAATAAGTAAACCTTCAAGGAACTATATTTTGGAAAAAATTAAATTTCTCTAAAAGTCTCTACTCATGTACCTTCTCTTTTCTTTATGAAATTTATACCCCAACAGATATTCATCATGAGACCTTTAATTTCTAAAAATATAAGCTTTCTTTACTTTGAATAAACACAATAATTTATTTTATACCACTGTCTGTAGCACCCTTCTTCTACTTATATTTTTTTCCAAAAAACTATAAAATTTCTTATTTCACTACGTATTCACATTTGGAATTTCGTCGATTTCCGTCTAACAGTGCCATCAGAAGATTTCATATGTAAACAAAGACATTTTACGCAACCCAAAATTGGTTCACAAAAAAGTTCTTTTTTTTTTTTAAGTTGATTTTAGATTCCCTCATGATTACTATTTTTACGGTTGTTTCAGAGGAGTTCACACTTGCCTGACCATTCGATCCTCTTAACGTTTCATACGCCTTCTGATTCCACACTGATCACCACAATCCAAGTGCTTCAGTCCCCATCTGTATTCGCCAGAGAAACCACCACTGATCCTATGCTCGTATCGGCCATGAACATATGTTGTCCGCACAGAAAAAAACGTCACTGAAATATACTAACTCCACAATTCAGCATAAATGTTAGTTGACTCACATATTTTTAACGCATTCACTATCAAATAGCATTTACTTCTGAAGAACTGAGAAAAGATCCCCTAGCTAGGGATAAGTTTAGTGAATTACGAAAGAATATAGCTATTGAGGTGTTTTCATGGCAGATTTTTTGAAATTTTTTTAATATTTTCTTCGATCCGGTCCGACCTAGGCAGAGAGCGGGCCTCCTTAGGTTGCAGTGGAGGGCTCTCCTCAAAGTCACCAAGGCCTACAGGACCACCTCTACAGAGGCGCTGCAAATTATTGCTGGAGCACCCCCTTGGGACATCCTCTTGGACACCATGGTAGCGACTCGTTGCCTGAAGACGGGCTCTCCGCCGCCTCCTAAGATGCCGGCGCGGCTTTCCAGGGCGGTTGAGGAGGCCTTGGCCACGGGCGCGCCGAGGGATGAAAGACCAAAGATGGCCAAAATGATTGAACAGGAGTACATCCTGGCGGCGTGGAAGGAAAGGTGGCAAAACACCTTGAAAGGGTCAGCAACGAGGAGGTTTTTCCCTTCGGTGGCAAGTCGACTGAGTAGGGACTTCATACAGCCTGGCCATTGGAATGTGGAGCTGCTTACCGGGCACGGCAACTTTGCAGCAAAGTTACATTACTTCAAAAGGAGCGCCTCTCCATTATGTGCATGTGGAGCGGTCTAGGATTTAGCCCACGTCATTTTATCTTGCCCCAGGTATGACTCGGCTAGAATAAAGCTGTACAGAACGATTAAAAACTACAGCCCATCACTGGAAGACCTCGTGGCTACCAAGGAAGCATACGAGGCCTTTGAATGCTACTCGGCCGAATGGAGGAAAATAAGCGGCGGATTTTGATGAGCGTCCTTGTGTCCTTTTGTAGATTGTCCTCGGAAATTGAGGGCCCCTTGTTTTTGGCCCATAAAACAAGGTTGATTGACTTTAAGAATTGTTGGTTCTAACTATTTTATTGTTGTCTTACGTTTTATTGTTATCTTTTTATCTGTGACATCACGGGCAGTGGCCTTCTCAAGGTAAGCCCTGAGGACGGGGGTTTAGTGGGTAGTCTGTATGAGCAGGAGTCCCACAGTACCCATGGATGAGCAAGTAATTGCCTTATCAATGGGTCTGCGCAAATGCATTCCCCTACCTAAATAAAAAAAAAAATAAAAAAAAAATTATACTTAGCCTGTCTTGTTAGTTCGTTGACCAAGTAGTCNATGTAAAATTTAAATTGTCGGTATAGTCAAACCCCAATTGTTTAATTTCTCTGGTATAAGCAATTTTGATAAATTTATCCAGAGAACGTGTTCACAAAAAAAAGATCCGGTCCGACCTACTAGGACCCCAAAATATAGATTTTTAATGCAAAACGAAACGCGAAGTTCATCATTGGCAATATCAGAAAAATATAAGTGGAGTCAAGCAAGACTAGGAGACTGAAATTCATCTAGCGGACGTTATTGTTATTGTTTTATAAGAAGAGAAATGATAAGTTCAAGTACAAATATTAATCAACTGATTGGCTGACATTTTTAGTTTACATATTTAGAAAACTATATTATTATGTTACTTTCACAATATTTCTCCTTTCAAAAGCTGTATAAATTTAATTAAAATTATTATAGCAATATAAAAATGGATAACAACTCTTTGAAATATTATTAAAAGGAAGATACGTCAAAAGTTATTGTATTTAAACGATTTTGTCATGAGTGTACAAATGCAATGTTTTGCAGTTAATTTTTAAATTGTAACAATTTTTACCCCTTGAATTACAGGGTAATACTAAATTGAATCGATATTGTTTTTAACAGCTTTCTTCTTCAAAATTCATTAAAATAAGTACAGTATTTTTAGACTTTCGGAGTTGCGGCACTGGCAGTCCTCTAACTCATGTTAAATGTAAATTTAATTACAGACTGCAACAATCCAATAAAAGAATTAAAATTTTAGACTTACAATTTTACAATCATACTACAGTGTATGAGTCAAGTAAAATAAGAAGTCTGTCACGTATGATCTGCGTAATCTAAGCAAACTTCTTATGCTTCACTGAAGATTGATAAAAATTAAAATAAAGATGCCCGATGATAAGTAATTTGTAGGGAAGGTCATAACCGGCACATATGCCGTCTTGTGTCATATAACCTATTCTGAAAAACAGGATTTTGAATAAACAAGTATTACTTTGTTATAATAAGGAAAGTTTAAAACATGATTTTGAATAATGAAGGTTAACTTTCTTAAAATAAGGAAACTTTAAAAGAGAAAAATTGTAAATTTTATTTCACATCACATATGTGAATATGCTATTCGTGCTGTGATAGACCGACCGAAATTTGAATTGGTGAAGTCAATCCAAATTTGTCAAAAGTCGCGCCATGGCACCAACCAAGTAAAATGCAAAGTAAATTCTCACTTTTAAGTATAAAAAAAATGTATATATACAAATAAATTACAAAGCAAATAAAACGCTGTTATTTCTATTAAACGTTCCCAAATATTCTGGTATGGTCTAGTAGATAAGGAACTGGACACCTGAGCCAAAGGTCCAAATTTCAATACTCAAAGTAGACAGTTAGGTTTTTTTTTTTTATCTGTGCTTCTGTTTTTAATGATCCATAGGATTGCTTTGTGTGCTCCTGGAGACACTCAGCCCTAATTAGGTACCATTCTTCTTTAAAAGGGAAGCAATCGGGTGGCCAGAACGTTGCACCGACTACAAATCATTGGAGGGTTGCGAATAAACACACCCTTAGAATTGGTTTAACACCTGGGCCTCTATAACTTGTTGCGAGACTGAAAGAAGAAGAATATAATGAAACAAAACTAGAAATATTTGTTTCGTGATAACAACTCAACGAATTAATCCTCGAAGAACAACAAAAATGGAGACCACTAAATATGAAACAATCATTAAAAAATTATCAAAAATTTAGGCTTTTTAACCATAAATTCAGAACGACTGATGGATTGTAATGAAATTAGGAAAGCAACTATTTTAAATTTATGCAATATAACAAAAATCCCATTGAGAAATGAGTGTATTTTTAGTTACTTTAAAAGCTTAATATTCAAGCCTTGGCAGAATATAAACAATTTTGATAGAAGTGCAAATATATTAAACGTTTCGGCTTAGATTGTAAGCCATCTTCAGGGCTGTTGAAATACAATGCCATAAGATAAAAAACAAAAATCCAATACTTCTCACTTTGTGTGTATTTTTCTCTAATTTCTGAGCGCCTTTAGAATCTGTCACTCCAACATTTTAGCTCAGTCACATTATACTGTGTGACCCTCCTTCAGAGTCCGTGATTCCGTCATTGTAGCACAGTCACCTCTTGGAGTGCACTCAAAGATTATATTATTTACATTATTATTACATAAAATATGTAATATGATATATGAAATATTTAGGAAAGCAAGAACACAATGTGTAGAAAGTTCATCACACCTGCTTATCATGAAGGGAAGTAGGTACGTTCTAATAGTTTTTAATGAACAAGTAAGTTTTTAAAAATAAGCGAAATCGGACCAATAAGAGGCTATTAAATCTCCATCACAAAACAGCTGCATAATTTATTTGAATTCTTCAGCATTTTAGTTTATAAATATTTATATTTAAACTTGATATATCAAGAAATCCTCCACGCTTTTAGAATATATTTCTTATCCAAAAAGATAACTGTTTGCTTCATAGCACTAAACTAAAAGTTACGCCCTTTGCAGAAAAAAACAAAACATTTATTTTAATGCAACCGTAACACTTCAGATAACCCCCCAATATTATTCTGCCAATTTTACACAATTCTTACTTTAAAGAATTAAAATAGGAATTCAAATTTGAATGTTATACGCCTAATTTCAACTAGAAAATAAATAATCTTATGATGAGAGGATAGAACCTTGATCCCTTTAGCTGAAGAATTAAAAACTAATTCATAACCAAAAAAGTTTTTATTTCAGTCCACGTTTCGGCCTTAATTTTAAGCCTTCATCGGGGCATAAAGGTCATCAGGCACAGGTAGAGTTACAAACCAACTTCTTAATTACTATACCAACTTTAAAGCATCCTCGGTCAACTTAAAGAATTGGAAATGAGGAATTAGTGCGTGGGCATAAAGGTTGTTGGGGAGAGAGATATTCACTATTCCACAATTACTAAATCATGACGGAATAAATAACAAATAAATGAACAAATCATTTCAGTATATAGACCATACATTAAAATTTAACGCACATTTTACTCTAAAATAAAATATTTTTTTACCGAAAATAAATTTCTGGTGTGCTCTATTAAACTGATCTAAGTATTATGCCAACTGGATTTAATTATCTCTTAATATTCGCACTTGACGTACCCATTCCAATTCGTCCAAATTTAAGAAATAACTAATTGCGGCTTATACTATGTAAAATTTAAATTGTCGGTATAGTCAAACCCCAATTGTTTAATTTCTCTGGTATAAGCAATTTTGATAAATTTATCCAGAGAACGTGTTCACCTCGACCAATTTAGAGCATGGGAAATTTAGAATTCGGCGCTCTGGGTTATGAAAAAATATATATATGAACTGTGGAGTTACAGACCAACTTCTCAATTATTAATGCAACCTTAATGCGTCCTCGGTCAACTTAAAGCATTGGAAATGAGGAATTTGTAGTAAAATAACTAAATCTAAACATTTAAAAGCTACGAGCAAAATTTCATTGAGAAAAACAAATAATTTCGGCTTATAAACCGCATAAACAAGCGAGTCAAATTCTGCCTCTGCGTGTATAGTATAATTGCGGCTTAATTGCAATTGAGGTATCACAATTACCTTTTTTTTAAATGGTATATCATTTTTCGAGTATTCAGAAATCTCTAACTATGGTAATATATTTCCTAAATTTAATTGACGCCCAGTGTCATTATAATGAGGATTTTTTGATCCTAGAGATTAGGAGTAAGTGTTTTTTTGTGGGGGTTCGGTCAAGGCTGATCCAAAAAATACAATTTAATAAACGTGTTTTTTTAATTATCTACCGACGTGAGTCATGAACATGTCATCCAGGGGAAACGAAGTCTCTTCTAGCCTTCGTGATAGCCCTGAAAATTGCTTACAATGTAACCCGAAACATCGGCACATTATTAAAAAATACACTTTTAGGAAATTGTATTTTTTGGATCAACCTTGTCGGAACCCCAAACAAAACGACATCTAATAATAAATTATTCCGTACTAATGCTTTGTAAAACGCAAGAACAAGCATCCTAAGGATGTAAGACAATAGAATGTAACAGCATAAAACATTTTGTAAGAGATCACGAGTGCGCGTTCATTGTGATGAAAGGAAACTACCCCCCCCCCATGTATTTAATTTGAAAAAAAATATGTCAAACCTTTTTTTTTTTAAGTTGGGTGTAACAACAAAAGAAACCGACGAAAAAGAAATAATAACATTTTTTAGACATTATCAATAAATTTAAAGTTTATGAAGTAAAATTTGGTGAGTTACAGAAATACGATTGTGGGCTTTCTCCGTGGCGTCTTGCTGGCGCTCATGAGACGCCCTGGGGGATGTGGTCGGCTTGGTCCCACCGAGCACATCCTCCTCCACAGGGCTGTCACCTAAAGCTATGATGGACCTTACATTCTATTAAGATAATAGGCCGCGAGGCGCGGCGGGGTGGGCTCCGACTGTCTCTGTCCGTCGGGATGAGACCTGTGTCGATAGATCATCTTAAACTATATTGTATTCGTAAAATATGGAGGGCGCTGATAACCTCAGCAGTTGAGCTACCGTAAATCCCCAATAAACGAAACGAAATACGATTATATATATATATAAATGTATTTAACGTTTCCCGGAAAGTTTTGCCGATTTGGGTCACATGTGATTGAGCAGTTAATGTATACAAAAACATATGTGTCAAGATGGCAGCTCGGATGAGAGTGTGCTGAGAAAATTCAAAACGGCCGCAGTACTGTCATAATATACTCCGACACTTCCAAGCGCAAGAATGACTCTACTCAAATGGATCAGTGATTACGGTCCTTCAAGAGTGTAAGGTATTTTAATGGCTGTCAGTGCATCCCTGTTCCAGGAGGTACCTCCCAGTCGGTCATCGGCTTCCTCCAGACTGGAGACTGGACGGCATTATAAATTCTCCCAGCGGTGAGAGTCCCCCTCCCCTATCTCTTCCGCCCCTCCCTGTGCAGCTTTCTCTATCTGGCAATCTCTGGAGAGGTGCGTACTCCCAGACACACACACACACTCGAGGTCGGGCGGAGAATCCTGTTTCATCGCCGAACGACGAACTCCTCAGGATCCCACGCGCAATCCAATGTCCAATGGAAGCGGGTCACGACTAGTAAACTGAAACGCTCCTAGATGTCGCCTCAGCAGAAATGCATAAAATTCATTCATTCGTGAAAAGTGGGCGTGAAAGTACTTACACGCTCACATTAAATTCAATTTACGGACATTGTCCATCTGATCGAATACATGCGTACACTGTTACTGTTGTATTGAAGTTGAATACAGTGACAGTATACGCATGTATTCGGCCAGAAGATGGATAATGTCCGAAGCGCTCGCCAACAGAAGATGGTTTGCAGAAACCAATGAAGACGGAGAGTATAAGGTATGAGAATTATAAGTTTAATTTGAAATTGAGAGTTTTGACAGGGGAGATTATTAATGGAGAATTGGGAGGTCAAGGTTGATCCAAAAAATACAAAAAAGTGTATTTTTATTATCTGACTACGTTTTGGCTTAGATTGTAAGCCATCTTCAGGGCTGTTGAAATACAATGCCATAAGATAAAAAACAAAAATCCAATACTTCTCACTTTGTGTGTATTTTTCTCTAATTTCTGAGCGCTTTTAGAATCAGTCATTCCATCATTGGACCTCAGTCACATTATACTGTGTGACCCTCCTTCAGAGACCGTGATTCCATCATTGTAGCTCAGTCACCTCTTGGAGTGCACTCAAAGATTATATTATTTACATCATTATTACATAAAATATGTAATATACTGTATGAAATGTTTAGAAATTGCTTAGGAAAGCAATAACATAATGTGTAGAAAGTTCATCACACCTGCTTCTCATGAAGGGAAGTAGGTACGTTCTAATAGTTTTTAATGAACAAGTAAGTTTTTAAAAATAAGCGAAATCGGACCAATAAGAGGCTATTAAATCTCCATCACAAAACAGCTGCATAATTTATTTGAATTCTTCAGCATTTTAGTTTATAAATATTTATATTTAAACTTGATATATCAAGAAATCCTCCACGCTTTTAGAATATATTTCTTATCCAAAAAGATAACTGTTTGCTTCATAGCACTAAACTAAAAGTTACGCCCTTTGCAGAAAAAAACAAAACATTTATTTTAATGCAACCGTAACACTTCAGATAACCCCCCAATATTATTCTGCCAATTTTACACAATTCTTACTTTAAAGAATTAAAATAGGAATTCAAATTTGAATGTTATACGCCTAATTTCAACTAGAAAATAAATAATCTTATGATGAGAGGATAGAACCTTGATCCCTTTAGCTGAAGAATTAAAAACTAATTCATAACCAAAAAAGTTTTTATTTCAGTCCACGTTTCGGCCTTAATTTTAAGCCTTCATCGGGGCATAAAGGTCATCAGGCACAGGTAGAGTTACAAACCAACTTCTTAATTACTATACCAACTTTAAAGCATCCTCGGTCAACTTAAAGAATTGGAAATGAGGAATTAGTGCGTGGGCATAAAGGTTGTTGGGGAGAGAGATATTCACTATTCCACAATTACTAAATCATGACGGAATAAATAACAAATAAATGAACAAATCATTTCAGTATATAGACCGTACATTAAAATTTGAAGCACATTTTACTCTAAAATTGAATATTTTTTTAACCAAAAATAAATTTCTGGTGTGCTCTATTAAAATGAACTTAGTATTATGCCAATTGGATTTAAATATTTCTTAATATTCGCACTTGACGTACCCATTCCAATTCGTCCAAATATAAGAAATATCTAATTACGACTTAAAGTTTGTAAAACTTAAATTGTCGGTATAGTTAAACGCCCGTTCCCAATTGTTTAATTTCTCTGGTCTAAACAATTTTGATGAATATATCCAGAGGTTTGAACGGGTTCACCTCTACCAATTTAGAGCATGGGAAATGAGTTCTTCAAAAAGCGCTCTGCATTAAGAAAAAACATATATCTGAACTGTGGAGTTACAAACCAACTTCTCAATTATTATACCAACTTTAAAGCATCCTCGACCAACTTAAAGCATTGGAAATGAGGAATATGTATTAAAATTGCCTTACTTTAATGCCTTCATCAGAGCATAAAGGTTGTTGGGGAGAGAGATATTCACTATTCCACAATTACTAAATCATAACAGAATAAATAACAAATAAATGAACAAATCATTTCAGTATATAGACCATACATTAAAATTTAACGCACATTTTACTCTAAAATTAAATATTTTTTTACCGAAAATAAATTTCTGGTGTGCTCTATTAAACTGATCTAAGTATTATGCCAACTGGATTTAATTATCTCTTAATATTCGCACTTGACGTACCCATTCCAATTCGTCCAAATTTAAGAAATAACTAATTGCGGCTTATACTATGTAAAATTTAAATTGTCGGTATAGTCAAACCCCAATTGTTTAATTTCTCTGGTATAAGCAATTTTGATAAATTTATCCAGAGAACGTGTTCACCTCGACCAATTTAGAGCATGGGAAATTTAGAATTCGGCGCTCTGGGTTATGAAAAAATATATATATGAACTGTGGAGTTACAGACCAACTTCTCAATTATTAATGCAACCTTAATGCGTCCTCGGTCAACTTAAAGCATTGGAAATGTGGAATTTGTAGTAAAATAACTAAATCTAAACATTTAAAAGCTACGAGCAAAATTTCATTGAGAAAAACAAATAATTTCGGCTTATAAACCGCATAAACAAGCGAGTCAAATTCTGCCTCTGCGTGTATAGTATAATTGCGGCTTAATTGCAATTGAGGTATCACAATTACCTTTTTTTTAAATGGTATATCATTTTTCGAGTATTCAGAAATCTCTAACTATGGTAATATATTTCCTAAATTTAATTGACGCCCAGTGTCATTATAATGAGGATTTTTTGATCCTAGAGATTAGGAGTAAGTGTTTTTTTGTGGGGGTTCGGTCAAGGCTGATCCAAAAAATACAATTTAATAAACGTGTTTTTTTAATTATCTACCGACGTGAGTCATGAACATGTCATCCAGGGGAAACGAAGTCTCTTCTAGCCTTCGTGATAGCCCTGAAAATTGCTTACAATGTAACCCGAAACATCGGCACATTATTAAAAAATACACTTTTAGGAAATTGTATTTTTTGGATCAACCTTGTCGGAACCCCAAACAAAACGACATCTAATAATAAATTATTCCGTACTAATGCTTTGTAAAACGCAAGAACAAGCATCCTAAGGATGTAAGACAATAGAATGTAACAGCATAAAACATTTTGTAAGAGATCACGAGTGCGCGTTCAATAGAAGAGTCGTTCAATTTGACTCGTTCAATATATATCGCTGTCAAACGTTTAGCAAGGAAGCACTTGATCATATGTTAGCTTCTTTTACTAAAAACACAAATTTCCCATGTTTTTAGTTATTTTAGTGAATGTCATTTTAATTTTAATTAAGAACTTTTATTTATTTATTCAATTAAGTATTATTTTATTATCTCAGCATTATTATTTTACTTTGAATACAAATATACTTTATTATTTTGTTTTTACAACCCTGCCTTTCTTAAATGCCTGGTCCTCTTCCAAAAAGGTTTTTTTCAGAAAAAATGTACTTTTAGCTAAATATTTAGCCTAAAATAAATAAATATTTTGCCTAATAAATCTCTTGCTTACGATGGAAAGTAAACATTCTGGCTTAAACTAGTTGATTTTTAGTATATAAAAATTAATTTTAAACCCTAGACATTTGGGAGAACCAGGAATCACGTCTGAACGAGCAATAGTGAGGTCTTGAGTTATAGCAACGCTGGAAACAAATGAGTTAAGTTCTTATCCGCTCCAACAATACGGCCACTTTTAAATGTGCCTGATAAATAAACTCTAAAAGAGTTAAATTAAGGATTAAAATTGCTCAAACAAGTCAATGATTGCATCTATTACTCTGGATTTGCTATTATTTTGACGCTCACGTTGAGTTTTATANTACTTTTTTTTTTTCTAGATCTAGCCTTCCAATGTTCTTGGTAGTTAAATTAATTTTTATGAATGTTTCCAACTATCCGAGGAACATTAAAAGCTGTTTTCTGTTCATTTATTTAGAAATGTCGCATGATTGTTACTCAAACTTGGTCGGAAAACTTGTTCTCAACCAAAATCTTAAAATATTGTTGTTGTTTTTTTTTTTTTTTTTTTTTTTTTTTTTTGCGTTGCTAATTTCATGTTCTGAGAAGGCACTTATTGTTTTAAAACATAATTATGGTTGTCATCATTAGATCATCGCAAATCACAATTTCTTTTTACCTGCTCAAGATTAATCTTTCATTCTCCCAAAGAAAAGAAAAAAAATAAGGAATTTAATGGAGAGAACTGCTATAGAGAACTACTTATTGTGCTTCTGACGGAAAGAAAGGGAATGAGTCGCTCTACCTGGAACAGTTCTTAAAGGAATGTAAAGTGAACGGCGCATAACTGAGCAGGAAACAACTTCTAAGAATTGCCCAGATAGTTCAAAATGTTCCAAGAGAAAAGTAAATATATAAATAAACAAAAAAAAATAATAAAAAAAATTTAACTACAAAGAATAATAACCCAAATTCAATACTTGTAATTAAGTCATGTATGAACAAACATGTCCTACCATATTTATTATTAGTAGTAATAATTAAGTAAGCTATCAGAAATATACAAAAATAATAGCTAATAAAGAATGCATTCCGTTTTGCTGGAGCAATAAGGAATAAAGTCACAAATGAAGTATCATAATCATGAAGAAATAAATAAAACCTGAAAATTATTTTACAGTAGTTTATTTTCTTATATTAAAGAGTGTGGAAATTTACAAATTTTAAATTTTTCTCTAATCATAAGACAAAATATTTCTTTATTAATAGCCCTAGAATATAGGAGATATGTCAAAAGCTATGAGAAAGAAAAAATTATATATTTTGACAAATTGGTCAAAATGTTTGAAAAACATTGAAAACCAAAGGACGGTTAGTGATGTCATGAATCAAATAAAACAAATCAACAAGTACTTTCATAAATGTGAAAATATTCACTGATAATTTCACCGTCTCCTACTCAAAACAATGGTCCAGTGGGACATTCACTTGTAAATACGGCTAAAATTATTTACGACATTTCTGTCTGTGATGTATGTTTTGTAGTACATTATGATGGTGGGCTCACACCAAAACCGGCAGACAATATAATAAATAAAACAGGAACGACAATCTCTATATATATGCTAAGAATTCTTGACACTCGTCACACTAGAGAAGGTGTGTGTCAGAACACCGTTCTGGCCAACTGATTTGTTCCCAAACAATGAAAACCGTTAACCAATTGACGCTGGGTTTTCCCTATGAGCATACCAGGACAAGCAGAAGCACAAAAAGAAGGAAACTCACTTTTACTGTGAGTATTGAACATGAGACCTTTGTCTCAGGAGTCCAGTAAAGACCTTCATGTGGTTTGGTATGCGTAAAACAGGAATAGTCTGGGGTCTAACCAATCCCACGAAAGTACATTCCAATAATACCAATTATATTAGTCATAATAGAACCATATAATAGTCGTATAATTTAAACAATACACTCCTACTAGTAGATATATTTCATTTATTTATTTATTTGATTGTCACTTTCTGTAAATAACTTCACATTTTGTACTTGCTCCCAATGGTGTTCATTGGCCGAGAGTGGCATTGGCATGAGGGAGAGAACGGCCAGTGCCGCAACTCCAAAAGTAGGTATATTGAAGCAAAACTTATCTGCATATATTTTTGATCCTAGAGATTAGGAGTAAGTGTTTTTTTGTGGGGGTTCGGTCAAGGCTGATCCAAAAAATACAAAAAAGTGTATTTTTATTATCTGACTACGTTTTGGCTTAGATTGTAAGCCATCTTCAGGGCTGTTGAAATACAATGCCATAAGATAAAAAACAAAAATCCAATACTTCTCACTTTGTGTGTATTTTTCTCTAATTTCTGAGCGCTTTTAGAATCAGTCATTCCATCATTGGACCTCAGTCACATTATACTGTGTGACCCTCCTTCAGAGACCGTGATTCCATCATTGTAGCTCAGTCACCTCTTGGAGTGCACTCAAAGATTATATTATTTACATCATTATTACATAAAATATGTAATATACTGTATGAAATGTTTAGAAATTGCTTAGGAAAGCAATAACATAATGTGTANATAAATTCTCAGAATAATTGCTAACGCTCCGTATTATGTGTCCAACTCTACCCTTCATCTCGACTTTAATATTCCTTTTGTCAAAGACCTTATCTCCACCTGCTTCAAGCTCTTTTATAGTAAACTCCAATTTCAACCCAATCCATATGCCCAATCCCTGTCGTCGGACTCCAATCCTTCAAAAACGGAGATGGCCTCGCGACCTCCTGGGCCTTGATGCTTAAACTTATTGGGAGTGGGGTTGATGGGCTCCTTCTCCCTGCACAGTCATGACCATTTATTTGTTTTATTCTTGATTTTATTAGTATAATAATAAAGAAATGGGTTATTCCTAAATATCTCATGCTTCCGATGTCATCTACTTGTCGCAAGCATATAATAACCCAAGGAACTGGGTAGAAATTTTCTTTTATGGTCGTCACCCAATCTGTCAAGAGAGGTGCTGAATATACCTCAGGGGAATTCTCCCAGAGCCATGGGGGTTTATAATTGGATGGCAACCTATAGATAGCTTTCCTCATGATTGGTTGAAAGGGAGGTGAAATAAATAATAAAAACGACTGCCTAAAGAGGATTAGAGCCAGGCTTGGGATAACTAGAAGGCTCTAAGGGCTAAGCCGGGATCCTTTAAAACGGAATTGATGTCTAAAATTGTTACCCCTAAATTCTCAAACGCCCCTCCAATATCAATTTAAGCCGAAGAGAAGAGCGGAATATTTTTGTTCCTTATAATCTTCTTTTGCGCGAAAGATTTATCTTGAAGGAGAGAAAAGAGGTGGTTTTTTTTCTTCGCATGTTGGCTGCATACAATGTAAAAGGGCCTCTTATAGAAAATACAAAAGGAACAAAAATTGCTTGAATACTCCCCCTTCCCCCCCCCCCCACGAGTAAAATAAAAATTAGAAAGCCCCTTGCAAAGGTCCCCAGTGAAATGTATAAAATAAAATACCCGGGTTATGCGTTCTAAAAGGGGTCCGGAATACAGTGGATAATGGGCGGCGTGTTCATGCTTGGGAACTCCTCCCATAAATAGAATTTCGTGGTGGGGGTCCACGAGGTGTTGGGAAAATCACCATCGAGCGGCTTGTCCCTCGGTAATTCAATTCACATGGGGCGGCAAGGATACATGATCTCATGTTGAATGTATTGCCCTCTACCTATCAATAGATTATCTTTGATAATCTACGATTAATCTCTAATTGAGTCCAAAAAAGATTTGGTATGAACATCATTGACATTTCCGAAAGTGAAAGAAATTACGAGCTACGATCACTAAGGACTGCCACTGCAGCATATAGTATGCACCACTATATATACATATATTTGACAATCTTGTTGTGATTAGAGCCTATATGATGATCGTTTAGTAACCACAAAATATTTATAAACTTTTTTTTTTTATATTGTCAGGAAAATTTAAAATTATTATGTAAATAATTTTAAATGTATATCATTCTTAAATATTTGTTAGAATTAATATTTTAACACTATACTAACTGGTACCAGCTTATTATTAGGAAGTATGAAAGATTTAAAATATATAAACCATAAGAGGAAATAACAGAAATATGTTAATTAATATTACTTGTTACTCAAATATTGACAACAATATCCAATACTCTACATGAAATGCAAGTGAATAAAAACAAGTCTTACATTACAAAAATTAAAAGTTAAATTATACATTTCTTGTATAAAATTAACGTGGGTTTTAATGCCACAACTAAAATCAGTATTTAAAATATTTTTATCAATCCTATAATTGAAATTTAGAAAAAAGACCATTTATGAGGTTACTAATCAGAACAATTGTCCAGAGGGACAATCACTCGGAAATAGGGCTAAAATTATATATGATACTTCTGTCTCTCATGTATGTCTTTCAGTACCTTATAATGGTGGGTTCACACCGAAACCGGCAGAAAATATAATAATTAAAACAAGAACGACAACCTCTTTATCCCAAGTGTGATAATTTCAGTTATTTCCAGAAACAAGGTGAAAGTATACTTATATATTCAGGAAATTTACTCTTCTCAATTGTCAAAATCCATGAGTTGATGTAATGGGACGGAGTCAGATGTAACCGGTTTAACACGGGCCTATATATGCTAAGAATGTATTTATTCTTGATCTACGGCACACTAGAGAAAGCGTGGGTCAGAACACCGTTCTGGCCACCTGATTTTTTCCTTTAGAATGCAGAACGTTACCCGATTGAGGCTGGGTTTTCCCTAGGAGCCCCATGAACCCGCTGGACCATAACAAGCAGAAGCACAGAAATAAACTTACTATGCACTGTGAGCATTGAACATGGGACCAATCAGTAGCAGCTTATTATTAGGAAGAATGAAAGATTTAAAATATATAAACCATAAAAGGAAATAAGAAAAATATATTAATTAATATTACTTGTTACTCAAATATTGACAAAAACATCCATTACTCTACATGAAATGCAAGGGAATGTAATAAAAAAATTTTAATACCTCAGCCGGGAGGTTTTTTTAAAAATGTTTTTATTTTTTTTTTATTCTTTTTCTTGCATTTCTTGTATAAAATTAATGTGGGTTTAAATTCCACAACTAAAATCAGTATTTTAAAATATCCATTACTAATATTAATAATTTTTTGCGGCACTTTATTACTCCTATATAGTTGAAATTTAGAAATTTATGACGTTTAAGGGAAAATTTAAATTAGGCAATAAAACAAAAAACATACCAATAATTTGACTATAATATTACACTTACAATATAAGTTGAAAAAGAGAGTTTGTTGACCGTAGATATTATTCTAAGATGATTTTAGTTGGGGTTCGGTCGAGGTAGATCCAAAAAAACACAAATTAAAAAATGTATTTTTTTAATGAAGGATTATCTGCCAACGTTTCGGCTTACATTGTAAGCCATCTTCATGATAGCCCTGAAGATGGCTTACAATATAATCCTTCATTAAAAAAATACATTTTTTTATTTGTGTTTTTTTGGATCTACCTCGACCGAACCCCAACTAAAATCATCTTAGAATTACAATATAAGTATTTTATTATATCTGTTAGGGGAATAGTGTCAAGTAACGAGGACTAGATTTAGTCGAGGTGGTAGGGATATTGCTGCCATGATCATCACTCATGGCGCTGTTAGTGTAGGAATGTGGGTGGCTTTCCTTGACTGTTGGAGGTTTCGTTTTCATCATCAGGGGATTTCCCTCTCATCGGGACAGCGCTCTCCCCGTCAGTCAGACACACACCCACGCAGACAAAGCCCGAGTGGACAATGCGCTCCCAGAGGACACTTTCCAGGTGGACCCCTCCACTCCCACTCGAGAGTGACAGGCGTCATTCTCTCCACAGCGCGGCCGTAATGAAATTCCGTCATGACGCTGCCATGCTTTCCATGCGGGAGATCGGTCAGGGGAGCGATCAACTCAACGCAGGAGCTTCGTGTGACAGGAGGTTCGACTTCCAACTTGGAAATGACACACGGCAAAAAAAAATGTATATATATAAGCTTGTAAGCCAAAGAAGACTACTTCGATGCGTTCTGAAAACGTTTATTAATTAGTCAACACGCTATTATTATAAATAAAGTCCACTAGGTGTGAATTTTAGTTGAATACCTGAAAAGGAATCGAAACAAAGAAGCCTTCTTTCAGCGAAGTAGTCTCTTCTGTTGAAATGTAGGAAACGATGGAATAAAATAAATAATGAGAACAATTCAAAGTAGTGACGCGGTAGAGAACACTTGTATCGAATCTAAATTTCTAGTTTAATAGAATTTACGAAACTTATTTATTACATAACTTGACCCTATGTGTCCATATTCTTTATGTATTTTTGCAATTATAACATCCGTGAGTTCCTGAGATATTACTATTCTTTCATTCGTATCACTTATTTTGTAAAAAATTCCACCTTCTTTTTTTATCTCTCTGAATTTCTCAATTTCAGCCGCATGCTGAGTTTGGTCACGAGTTATATCTGATATGCTCAAGATATTCACTGTTTTTATCAATTCCTCCGAATTATCTGATTCTTCGAGGACTGGGTTTCTAGATAATGAATCTGCTTCCATATTTCTCTTTCCTGGGCGATAAGTGACCCGAAAATTAAATTGTGAAAGGAATAGCAGCATATCACCCAACTCTTCATCAGATCTTGTATTGATCTTCTGATTTTCAAGCGGTTTGTGGTCGGTGATGATTTGGAAGGTCTGACCGACTAACAAATGCTGCCAGAATTTTATTGCTTCTTTCATTGCTAGGCATTCTAAGTAAATAGCTTTCTTTTTTCTCTGATAATCCTTCAGTTTTTGAAAAATAAGCTACGGGCTTCATTGTGCCGTCTTCTTGAAGCTGCTTAAGTACTGCCCCAACGCCCTCTCCACTTGCATCAGTTTCAATGATTATTTTGAGTTTTGGATCGAAAATTGCCAAAATTGGTTGGGAACAGAGATGTTTTTTTACTTCCTCAAAGCTCCTCTGGCATTGATCTGTCCATTTAAGGTCTGTATTTTTCCTCAAAAGATTGTGAAGTGGCTCTAACAGTGTAGAACTATTCGGTATATATTTGTGGTAGAAGTTTACTTTTCCTAGAAACTGGCGAACATTTTTCTTTTTCTTAGGAATAGGAAAATTTTGTATGGCCGTCAAGTTATCTCCCCCAAGTGGACGGACTGTATTTTCTGAGAGAATGTGTCCCAGATATTTAACTTCATTTTTAGCGAAATTACACTTTGTGATTTTTAACCGAAAGCCTTCTCTGCAAATTGCCTCCAATAGTTTATGCAAGTGTTGTATATGATCTGTGAATGTTTTAGAAAAAATTAAAATGTCGTCCATATAACAAATAGAAAAGTCTTTCAAGTTATTTCGTCTTAAAATAGAGTTTAAAACTCGTTGAAAAATTTGGGGGGAGGTTTTTAATCCAAACGGGAGGCATTTCCATTGCCAGTGTCCGTCTTGAGTCACGAATGCAGTTTTATAGCGATCTTTTATTCGAATAGGTATTGACCAGAAGACTGAATTTATGTACAATGCTGTGAACCACCGACAACCTCTTGTTTTTGTAATCAGTTCTTCAATCAGTGGAAAAGGTTGTGGTTCAGGAACTACTAAACGGTTCAACTCACGGAAATCGATACATAATCTATTCTTTTTGTTTTCTTCTCGTTTGTATGCCAGCGTTACTGGAGAAGCAAAAGGTGAAGTAGATTCTTCTATTAAATCTGCTTTCAATAACTGAGATATCTGACTTTCGATTTCCTGTTGGTCTGAAATGCTGCAACGGTATGGCGCTCTTGAAACAAACTTATGTTCAAATAGTTGTATGTGGGCCTCGTGATCATTTACTCGTCCCATAACAAATTTATCTTCTTATTTATTTATTATTTTTATTTATCTTTTGCAAAGATACAATTGAACTTGTTAATCAAGTTTTCAATTACCCGCCTTTTGGTAGAATCAAGGTGATCTACTTTTGCTTCAAAATTATTGACATCTATGCCCTCATTGTAATTCACGTAGACATCTCGAAGGCCATCCAACTTCTGAATAAAGTTTTCGTCATTGTCTTTTTTGTGTTCTTCGGGAAGGGTCTGATATAGATGCAATTTACAATTTTACTCAAGTTTAAGTAAAAACTCACAATTAGGTCCAAGCCCAACAATACGTCATATTTAAAGTTTTCATCATTTACTATAAACATCTGGACATCTTTCTCCAAATTCATGACTCTCAATTTTACATTCATACAACCAGCAAAACCATGCCTGTCACCAATCGTTCGGAAGATCATATTATTATCCTGGATTCGTAACTTCAAGTTTTTCACACATTTTAGAGTGATAAAACTGATATACGCGCCAGGGTCGTAGATTCCCGTGCATTTTTTATTTCTGTTTATTATGACCTCGAGAGTAATTAGTGGCAGCAAACCTAGTTTTTTTGATTAGTGATGGATTCAATAAGGGTTTCTTGAACTTCAGCGTTATTCACAGTTTTTATACCTTTTTTACCAGCTAACCGATTTCGACACACTGCCTCAGGATGAAATCTCCCTCGATAGCCTAGATTGTTACTAATGGAGCAGGGCTTTTTGTTCACAGTTGTTACAATTATTTTTTTATTTTGTGTAACAATATTGGCAGATTTCTTTTGTAGTGATAGCAACGAAGGCTCAATTTTTCTCAGCTCTCCAAGTAATTCTGCAATTTTCCTGTACATTGACTGGTAATCCCATAACAATAAGGTTTAGTTGAATAACTTTGTCATCATAATGACCTACTATGTACCTATAGTTATAAAAAAGTTATTAAATTCCCCGCACTAGTGTCGAGAGTCTAACCTCCGAGGCAGACGAATATATCGTCTTATGCTCGGAGAAGCTTACATTGTCAAGCTGTTTAAATGACTCTCGTTATTTACTTTTAAATTTTAATTTTATTAATTTTTGTGGTATTTAATCTCACGCAAATTTTAACAATTTTTATTTTAAGGGAACAGAATAAAAAATATAAATGTCGCAGTCAAGACTGGGACAGTTAGATTTTTTATTCTGTTCCCTTGCACTAAAAATTGTTAACCCTAGGTAAATTTCTTTTAAAAGTATTTTAATTTATAGATTTCTGCCCAAGATATTGTTAAAGGCGAAGTATATGACGAGAAGAACAGACCTGGGAAGGGGCCAATTGAAGGATGCCACCTGTTTCCTTGCTTCTGAATAGGAAATTATCGTTACGCGGAAATTGCTTTTAGATCCTTATAGGCCTGCCTCGACCTTTCCCTCGGTATCTGGAGTCAGTGTTAAGTTGGTGTTACTCTGTCAGATTCCGTGGCAGATAGCGCGTCTCAGAGCCTCGAGCTGGTTGTAGCCTTTACAGTGCCGGTAAATAGTGATAAATGACAGTTACTAAAAAATTATTTTAAGCCTTCTTTGTAAACAAGCATATTTAATTTATTAGTACATATCTCATAATTAGATGTAAGTAATTTATATTGTCTATTTATTCATTTATATGTTATTAAGTGAAGTAGTGTGTGCTATAATTAATAGGTAATGTTATTTGTCTTGAATTTTCTCCAAATCTCGGTAATGGGTAATCCAAATTTGATCATTGCAACAAACAAGGGAACAAGCAAATATTAATAATGAATTCGGATAGCTATCTGACAGGCAATTGACACTCGATACATTTGTTATAGAATCTTTTTTAGAGAGACCAACATGTCTTCTAATCGTGTCAGCATATACTCAATTATGTAGAAAGTACATAGTAAGAAACATATGATGATACCCTCTGGAGATTAATCAGAAATCCTTAAATAGTACTTCCAGACCATTATTTGCAAAAAAAATCGCTTTAAATGGTTGCCTTTTTAAAAATACCTATCACATATCTACTGTAATCGTAAAGCTATGAACTGAAATATAAGTAAAATCCTTACTTTTTTATATATAATTTGTTTGTTTAAGAAAAAAAGAGACGAACGTCATGGTACAAAAGTAAAAAGCTTAATTATTTTAAACAAAATATACTAAAATGATATTATAATAATATTTCAAATAGAAAAAGATTAGTTCGAAAAACTAAAATATTCTATTTTTCATTGCCGCCAACCTTCTTGTGTAATTTATGTTTTAGTGTAGGAGAATGATCAAAAAATATGAGAATACTTTATTTTTTGTTATCACTTTATTTAAAACTTTATTTTATCTGATACTGACGCCTCTTCAGAAGCTTAATATATACTTTTGTAAAAAACAAAACAATTATTTACTCTTTGGTGATTGAAAGTTTAAATTTTTATCTATAAAACTAGTAATAAGTTCTGAATAAAATAATAGAGCTTTTTTTAAAAATATTATGCGTGTACTAAAATATAAAATATTCTGGTGAAATTTTATGATTTTGACTGAAAGATTTTATGATTCTGCAATTAGAGCAGTATTAAGGCCAAAAATTTTTCTTTTAGTACTAATCCTGTCTCAAAACCACCAGCAAACGAGAAATCATTTGAAATCACCCCTTTTACACTTGAAATCAAGCAATAATTTATTTATTATTTTTAAGGGAAGAATATTTTAATGAGGAAGTCTGCCACTAACTGTAACTAACAAGATATATTACAACTTTTAATATGAAAATCATATTGTATCAGTCCAGTTATAAAACAAACGAAAGGCTTTAATAATATTTAAATTGTTTAAGCATAATTGAACCTAAACAGTAAAAAGTGACATTTAGTGGAAAATTTGTTGGGGTTCGGTCAAGGTTGATAAAAAAAAAAATACAATACAAAGAAATTTTATAAATATCATTTTTTTGTGGTATTTAGTCCTACGTAAATTTTAACAATTTTTATTGTACGGAAACAGAATAAAAATCTAACTGCCCCAGCCAGGACACGAACCTAGATCTCCTGCTTTTCGGGCCGGTGCGTTTTCCCTTTAAGCTACCGAGACAAGTCTGATAAGTTATTAAATTCTCCGCACTAGTGTCGAAAGTCCAACCTCCGAGGCAGACGAATATATTGTCTTATGCTTGGAGGAGCTGACATTGTCAAGCTGTTTAAATGACTCTAAGGGAACAGAATAAAAAAAGTCTAACTTTCCAAGAAGGACACTGTTTTGGCTGAGACCGTTAGATTTTTTACTCTGTTCCCTTGCACTAAAAATTTGTAATACAAATAAATGCATTTTTTTCTACAGACGTTTCGACTTTCATTGTAAGCCATCTTAAGGGCTGTCATGAAGGCAAGAGATGACATGTTGTCACCTCAAACAAATCTTGTGAAGTACTCAATTTTTTTTTTTCTTTTTTTTTTGTTAATTTTGACCGAACCCTAACAAATTAACCATAATCTCCACGATCCGAAACTGTCCATTATTAAAAAATGGTCTTCAATATTGCAAGTTTTGTGGAAATCATCATTCAAGTGAGGGTCTATAGCATTAATAAATAAATTTTTAAAGTAAAATTTATTTAAATAAATAAAAAATCCTGTATAATTTTCAACCTAATAGATTATTTATAATTAGCAACAGTTTTAAACTCATTTTATCTAATTAATAATTTCAATTCATATGCCATACGCGTAGCGTGCAAATGTTTCGTAAAAGTGATTTAATTAATTACTGTATTAGACACAAAAAATATTGTATTGAATTCCCTCGATATATGATAAGTAAATAAAATACAATGTCGTAAAAAACATGAGAAAAACAAAAATGTATAATATACATTTTTTTTTTATTATGACAGTAACCCAGTCAGAAGGGAATTAATTCAGTTAATACATTACAGTATACAAGTTACTTCTATTCTTAAATAATTAATAAACAAAATTGAATAAGGAATACAAAATAAATAAATAATCAAGAAAAAAAGTAATAATAATGATAAAATAAATTGACACAATCAAATAATGATGAATAACTAATATGTGTAAAAGAAATATGAAAGTGACATAAAATAAAAAATAATGGAAAATTATAAACAATAAGTAAATATAATTTTTTGCACTATGCATAATCAATAAGTGACAAAATAAATAAACTAAATAAAATTGTACATAATAATGGAAAATTACATACAATAAATAAGTTTTTATGTTTTTGCATTATAAACCCAATAATAGTTATTATATTTTTTTTATTAAGAGTTTTTCTCATTCATATGGAGAATTTTTTCAGATGAGACTTTGAGATAATTAACATAAAAAAAA
Source organism: Oncopeltus fasciatus (assembly GCA_000696205.2). Lineage (NCBI taxonomy): Eukaryota > Metazoa > Arthropoda > Insecta > Hemiptera > Lygaeidae > Oncopeltus > Oncopeltus fasciatus. The sequence goes on from KZ807112.1 coordinate 205,401, forward strand.
TGTTTTTTACATGATGCATTAAAATATGCATTATAAATTATTGTGGATTATCCTTAATAAATTAATACACTCTCTTGAGGTTACTTATTGCAGAAACTTGAGTTAATCTAAATCCAAACAGTAAATCTTTCATTGCATTGTCTTGACCTTTCTGTTCGACTTGTTTCTAACTTGCCTCACTTGGGATTCTATGAAAGGGTAAAATCCAATCTCCATCTTACTTGAGGAGTGAACTTGCTTTTGGGAACTAACTTAGCTGTAAACATCCTGCTTAATGAACACGAGGGAATNGGGCCCCCCCCCCCCCTCCGGGGTGAAAGCAGGGGGTCCGGGTAGACCTCTGGCGTCCGCGATATCGCGGGTACGACGTCCGGCCCTGGTCAGGTATGCGGTGGCCGAGTACAAGAATGCCACCAACCTCCGCCGCCAACACACGGTCATCAGAGTCCTTCAAGTGTAAGAAGGAGTCTCTCCCTCGGAGTCGGTACTTTCCGTCATTTTTATATAAGAGAGCAATTTCAGACTGATATTAACCCACATGTTACCTTCGCTCATTTTGCGATAAATATAAATATATGATTTATGGATAAAAAGATCATAAAAACATATCTTGCAAACAAAACAAAAAATCCCCCATCTCGTGTATGTATATATATATATATATATATACATATATATATACTTGAAGTAACACTTAAATACTCTTAAATTCACTGTAGGTCTTATTTCCTCAGCAGTAAGGTTCTCAGTCATAACAAATTGAAAAGATTAGGATCCATCCATCTTCGATCTACAACTTTAGAACTAAAGGTGTAAAGACCCCATTTATGTGCTCAGCTATAACACATTGAAAAGAATGGGCTCCTTCCTTCTTCGATGTACTCCTTCATAACTGAAACTAGTAAATCATCAGCAGTTGGGTGCTCAGTCACAATCCATTGAAATAGATCAGCTGAACTCTTCTTTGTTCTACTCCTCTGAAATTGGAGCTAGTAATTCCCTCGCTATAGTATAAGAGTATATAAGGGACTAAAAGATTATGTATAAAATATAAGAGTATTTGGGAGTATATAGAAGTATTTAATAGTTTAAAATAGTATTTAGGAGTAAATTAGAGTATTTAAAATTAGTGTATAAATTAGAATATGAAAGTATTAATAAATGTTTAAGAGCTTTCAAAAGTATTAGTGAATATTTAAGCACATTTAGGATTATATAATAATATATATACTTAAAAAACAATTATATAGTCATATACACTCCAGTATTCTTTGAAATACTTTAAATACTCTTTATATACTCTAAAATACTCTTTTATAAACTTAAACAGCATTTAAGAGTATTTAAGTGTGTTTAAGAGAATGAAAGTGTGCCTAAGAGTATTTAAGAGAAATTATAACAATTG
>KZ807112.1:211652-227824 GCA_000696205.2 Oncopeltus fasciatus
AATAAGTTTAGGCATTAAGGCCCAGGAGGTCGCGAGGCCATCTCCGTTTTAGTCGCCGGGGAGGATTGTGGGGATTGGAGTCCGACGACAGGGATTGGGCAAATGGATTGGGATGAAATTGGAGTTTACTATAGAAGAGTTTGAAGCGGGTGGAGATAAGGTCTTTGACAAAAGGAATATTAAAGTCGTGATGAAGGATAGAGTTGGATACATAATATAGAGCGTTTGCAATTATTCTAAGAATTTTGGACTGAAAGGATTGTATTCGTTGGATATTGGAAGGCTTAGCGGCACCCCACAGTTATGCACCGTAGGTCCAAATTGGTCGTATTATGTTCTTGTAGATGGTCAGTTTATTTTCTAACGTGAGCTGTGAGCGCCTATTTATAAGGTTGCATAAGAGTCCGTGGTGTCTGTTGAGTTCTTGTCGTTTAATTAGCAAAGAGGGCTAAAAGAGTATTAGGATGAGTAGGGATGTCTGCAGTATAAAGGGTAAAAAGGATAGGTCCAAGTACACTGCCCTGTGGAACACCCGCTTTCACAGGGTAGTGTTCGGAGAAAAGATAAGATTTGAGAATTAGGTAGATGGTAGTTGGGAATATGGACTTGAGCTTTAAAAACATTATAAATATTATTTTTTGTGGTATTTAATCCCACGTAAGTTTTAACAATTTTAGTGCAAGGGAACAGAATAAAAAATCTAACTGTCCCAGCCAGGACTCGAACCTGGATCTCCTGCTATCCGGGCCGGTGCAGAATACTGGGACAGTTAGATTTTTTATTCTGTTCCCTTGCACTAAAAATTGTTAAAAACATTATATTTTAATGTTGGGTATTATTTAATTTGACAAAATGAAACTGAAAAAAAAAGAAGTTTACTGACGAAAGAAAAGTTTTATGAGTTACATAATGAAATTTAATTGAATAGGCGGACCCCCAGACTTTAATTAATTATTTTTCAGACTATTTATGGAATTTCATTAAATAAAAAAACTTGTTTGTTGTAAATTCGTTCAAGTTAATTTTGTATAAAAAAAGTAATACATTCAGTTTTTGGGCTATTATAGAAAGTTAAATAGTTTGCAATAGGATACATAAAAATGTCTACGTATATCTCTTACATGATATAAGTACTGAAAATGAAGGATAATTAATTACAATAACGAAAAAAAATGAATCTATTTGACTTTATTTAACTTAATATCTACTATTTAAACTTAATTGTCTCTTTAAGTCAATATGTAGTGACGGCTATGATTAGCTTTATGTCATTTTATTTTTTATTTATTACATTCCGTTAAATAAAAACATTTTGTAAGTTGATCACAATGAAGTAAAAATGTCATTCATTGTCAATCACATGCTACATATTTGGTGACCAATGACACCACTCCCAAATTTTTATAAATTATACAATTTAAAAATTGTTAATTATTAAAACATTAAAAATGGAGTTTTTGACTGTGGAGATTATTAATGGAGAAGTTTTTGGGGTTCGGTCAAAGTTGATTCTAAAATACAACTTTTAAAAAAAAAATTTTTTTTTTTATTATCCGCCGACGTTTAGGAAAACAATAAAAAAAATGTGTGGAGTTCATCACACCTGCCTATCATGGAGGTTATAGAGGACGTTCTGTCACCTGGAACAAATCAAAGAATAAATCCAAACAAAACTGGGGGGGGGGGGCGCTAAACCATTCTTGCTCATTTTTAGATTTTTTTTATGTGCATGTTGTCAAAGTTTATTTTTACAAACAGTGTTAATTTTTTATGCAGCTCTGGTTTCTAGTGTCCACAGTAAAGCGATTAAATCCAGTATTTCATTGTAAATAGCTTGATCACTTTTAAATATATCTGAGACGCATATTTAGACCTGCCTATATATTTTAGCATTTTTTTTTATTTAATATTATGTTGAACTAAATCCTATAACAGTTATAGCTCACCGATTTTAGAATAACTAACTTTAGATAGTTCATTTTGGGTTTATAATGGCTAAATTATTGATTAATTATATTTATAATCTTGGCAGTTCTTAGCCCTGAATCCGTAAATAAGAAAGAATGCAAATATTCTCTTTGTTTTTTTTTTTTTGTTTTTTATAAATCAGCTGGTAAATCGTCGCCATATTGACGAAGAAGAGAAATCAGAATATGGCGTCCTCAAGAGAGCCTCGGTTTCCTGGGGGGAAAGCAAAACTCCTGGCCGAAGAAAACTCCAGACATACACCATTGAGAAGCTGACGCAGTGGAATTCCTTCTGTCGTGTCCTCAGGCCGACCTTCGAGGACTTCCTCCTTCTTCGAGGATTCAAGAGACTTCTCGCACAGCGGTAGAGAACTTTCTTCAATATAACGGTCATGATACCTTGCAAATGAAAGAAACTCTGCTAAGTAAAAGTACATTTCTTTTCAATGGAGGAATATGGTTTTTCTCTGATAGTTTTTCTAGTCCCGAATGTGGATATCTATATGAAGCTGGGAGGCTTATGGGAACGAAAGGAAAGGCGTAGAGAAGTACGTCTCTTTTTTTCAACGTACGTGAATTCTTTCTTTTTCTATAAATTCAATTTTTTCCATAACACTTGTAAAAAAAAAACCTGTAGTAAGTTTTATTTCAAAATGTTTGCTATAGCTATTTTACAAATAAAAGCTACTGTTAATGTATCAATGATTTTTCCACCATACAGAATATTTTTTTTAGGCAGAATACTGTTGTAATCGACTTCAATAACTACAAGAAAAATATTTTTTTTAGGTTTCAAGACTCGCATAATCGAATAAAAACAAATGGTCTCGACCTATTTCAATAAAAAATATAGTATTTAGGTTTATCCCGTATAAACACAAAATTTGTGAAAATTTTATAAGCTTAGTCCATAAATTTTAAGAGGGTTAATATTAATAGATAAAAATTTCAGGTGATTTAATATCGAAAGAGTAACACCTATCAATATAGTATATGGGCCATTTCATCAAACATATAGATCTTTGCTATTTATCTGCTTCTTTTGTCCATAGGGAGCCACCCTATTCTAAAGACTTATGAATCCTATAAGGGAAAGCTTTTCGTTTTTTATTGAAACTTAACCAGAACTAGACTCGAACCCACAAAGCTTGACTTATGCGTATTCTAACGCCATTCGTCTTTGCTCCTCTTCTTTCGTTAGGTCTCACTTAATACATATAAATGGCAAAATTCCATAAATAGGAAAATAATTTTATGGGGTAAAAGTGTTGACTGTCGAGTTTTATGAGGAGAGGATTATTAGAAATTTAGTCTTGGTAGATTAATAATTTAAATCTGATTTGTAACCCAAAAAGCTTCATGAAAATGTGATTCTAGGCACAGGACGTCCCCTCTCGTCTTCATGATAGCTCTTAAGATGGCTTACAATGTAAGCCCAAACTTTGGCAGATAAATTAAAAAAATACGATTTTTTTTTAATTTGTATTTTTTGGATCTACCTTGACCGAACCCCAACAAAAAATACATCTAATGAAAAAGCTTCTATTTTAACTTATTTTTCGGTCTAAATTTCTGGTCTCCATCATGGCAAATAGGGTGATGAGGAGGGAGAGACTCCAGCTCAACAGTAACTAAATCATGACATTCATTCATAAAATATTAATTGATAATAACTAGGATTATTTATGAAGTTGAGTGGAGTGAATTTGTCTCAATCTATTAATTTTTATAGCAAGGTTAATTAGTCTCATTCTACGCCATTCCCATGTCGTACGATTTCCTTTGTGTGGCAGGCTTCTTCTCGGCCAAGACGAATATGTATTGTCCCACTAACCGTGGTGAGAAGTGTCCGTGGGAGAAAGCGGAGAATATGGAAAACCTCTGACGGGAATTCATCCCACATTGCCCGCAGCGTAAGTGGGAATCACAAGGGGTGAATCCTGACCATGGGTATAAGCTTCGTGAAACTAGGGGATGAATTGTCAGATTTTTTTTTTTCAAAGAGAATTGTATCCTGTATCGGCTTGTGGCAATGATTGGAATCTTCAAAAATTCAAAATATCCGTCACGCGGGAGTTGTCGAAAATATTTCCTATGCAGTGAATTTACGAAAATAATTGTAAATCAAATTAAGATGGTCATTCAAAAAGTCCTGTCGTTTATGATTTTTTTAGTTTATGATTTTTTTGTTTTATTATTTTATTAGTGTTAGCCTCTCTTTCAACTAATTAGGGTCATGGATGGAGGGGCTATTCTAAACATCCATGGCTCAGGACAAGCTTTTATTTATAAATAAAATATTGCTCTGGGTGGGATAGGGATTTGAACCCGCAGCGCCAGGTTTGCGAGACCCGAACAGATCCCATGATCTACCCTAGCAATCAAATGTTAAATTTTTTCTAGAGCCGTTGTTGCTCAATGAATTCAATATTAATTATTCACCCATCCAAACAAATCTAAATATTTGTTATATTGCGTTTGAACTGACTAGTCGAAAATTATTCCAGTGGAAACTAGTATTCGGTTAATTTTTTTTTATGAGTATAAATTCCGTTTAAAAAAATGACTAAATCTGCCCGAAAAATATATTTAGTTTTTGGAAAAAAATACCCTTCATCTATAAGCGTTAGGAACAATTTTGGTTATCAAATATCGTGCAGGCAACGTGACGATCATCACCGGTATTTAATCCCACGTAAATTTTAAAAATTTTAAGTGAGAGGGAACAGAATAAAAAATCTAACTGTACCAGCCAGGACTCGAACCTGGATCTCCAGCTTTACGGGCAGGTGCGTTACCATTTACGCTACCAGGAAAAGACTGGTAAATTATAAAATTCCCCGCACTAGTGGGGGAACATATCGTCTTCTAGCATAAGACGATATATTCGTCTACTTTGGAAGTTAGACTCTCGACACTAGTGCGGGGAATTTAATAACTTAACAGACTTGTCTCGGTAGCATAAATGCAAAATGTACCGGTCCGGATAGCAGGAGATCCAGGTTCGAGTCCTGGCTGGGACAGTTAGATTTTTATTCTGTTCCCTTTCACTAAAAATTGTTACTCAAATATATAATGCATGATATTTGAATGCACATTTTACACTGATCCCGCTTCGATTCAAAGCTCTAGATGTTTATAATTCCTTTTTAACTCATATATTTTGGGCCAACAAAATTTTTTTTTTTTTTAAAGTTTTGTAACACTCAAAAGAGATCCTTTTTTTTTTATTAGTTAAGATAGAAATCGCATTACTTCACGTTAATCAAGGCTCTTTAATAGAGCCCAACCTAACTCCATTATTACTAAAGAAAATCTCTCTCTATCTTGATGTTAATGAGTCAGAGAATGACAAGAAAAACACACAATATATATATATATATATATATATATATATATATGTATATATATAAGCCCGCCCAATGCAATGGGTGTTTGAATATAATGGTTTACTGCAGGTTGTCACTCCTCCAAGGCTTTAAAGTGGTTGGAGTCCCTCCCGCAGAAGGATCATAAACAAAGATTTCAAATGCCACCATTGTGATGAACTTAATGGGATTAAATGTTTAATTTTATGTTACTAACCATTGATGGGGGGAACAGGTAACTCGACNATATGAAAAAAAAAAGTTTATACGCATCAATATTTCCTTAAGTACTTTACATATACTATTTGTTTGGTATTTAGTATTTGTACAATAATTATTAAATAATTAACACTTTAGCCATTCATCTTGACCGGAACTATACCTATGTAAATATCAAGAAGGGGCGGAGGGAAGATGGGTTATGGGTGCCTGGATTGCAGGGGGTCTAGGGACATAAACATTGGTGGTTAGGGGCGAACGCATTTCTAGAGGGCTTGACTAGAGATAGGAAATTTCAAATTTCCCTTGGATTAATGCTCTTAGAAGTTCAGCCTTCCACGCCTCCACTCCCCCCCCCCCCCTTCATCCTTCTCCGGTGACATCATAACCCCATATGACTAACTCTATAACTTACCATGACATACCTATATGTTGATTTGCCAAGAAAAATAATCTAATCAATATAATAAAACTATGTAGGCAGAGAGTAATATAAACATAAAGACAATTAAACTTTTGTACACAACCCAAACATTTCCAGTGGGGATCGAAAATTTCTGAAAGTAATGGAATCAGAAAGTTAGGCTTCCACAAATAAAATTAACAGAGATAATCTTGAGACCATAATCTTAAGACAAGAAGAATAAAAGGAAGAAACCACCTTTGGTGACAGTATTATATAAAGATGAATATATTCGGATTAGACGATCATAGGAATACAGTAAAAGTTCTTAGGAGCGCGAAGAAGAGGATAGGATACAGAAACGCATCAGCTGATTTTCGATACATTTATTGCAATAATCATGAATCAAATGGTCAAACAAAAAATAAATAATAGCCAATTTGATACATTAGTACAAAGAATCAATCATAAGAAGATACGATTAATCATTTAATACAGGACATCCCGATTAAGGGAGATAAATATAAATTGACGATATATATTTTTTTTTTCTGATTAGTGGAGCATTTTACAACACATGACAACCGATCCAATCAATAGCTGTTTTCTTAATAGATGGAAGGAAAACCAGGATAAGCGACACAAAATGAATCGATATTTTGCGTCGGTGTCTCGAGAAATTCGCCGAACTTCAGGAAACAAATTTATTATTAAAGCTTTCTTCACTTATGACCTTCTTGTATTATTTATGTTTTAGTACAAAAATATATTAAACACTATTTTTACATTTAAAACTTTATTTTACCAACTATTTCCGTAACTAATGCTTACGCCAATTTGTGATCATGGAAATTCTTTAAAAAAAAAATAAACTAGTATAACAAAAAAAAATTAATTAAAATAATAGTGTTTTATTTTAATTTCTTAGAAATTTTTTTTTAATTTAAATTATTAAATCTGCAAAGAGCGTTTATGTTCGAAACCGGTCATGCTTATTGATCAATAACCTACGAAACTGTCCAAATGTTTTGTGAAACACCCCGAGAAAGGGAATTACCTATTTCTTCGGAAATCTCTAGGGCAGCGATGCCCTTCATGACCTAAAGTTAAAATAAATAAATATCCTAATACCCCTAATTGAGTAAAGGGAATAAATCCACCGCCATTAAAATATGGTTCAAAAAAATCAATAAATGCCTGAAAATCACATGAACATGTGTCAGTACAAATCCTCATCGCATGCGGTAAATTATATCCTTAATTATAAGTAAGCGTGTGAAATAGCCGTCATTAAAAAAAAAAAAAAAAAAATTGGAGTGATCTGTATTAGTGATTAGAGATTATTAGGAATGCTTAGGCATGATTTGTGATTATCATGGTTTGGGTGATAAGGGACGAACATTAGGAATTTTAAGATATTACAAATTCGATTGCGTTTTAGATACTGGATCCAGGTTAGGATATCTTATCTTGACGGATCAACATGCTCGCTCCTGAAGACGTAGATAAAGTAAAGCGGTACCGCCCGCGAAGTGATGACCCTCGACCCCTAGTCATTGTTAAACATGTTTAAATATATATGATTTTTTTTTCTAGGGCCTAGGGAGATGCAGTCTTCCAAAATTCCACAGAATAATCCGACATTATCAGAATATAGAAATTGAAAATGGACAACTCACCATAAAATAAAAATAAAACCATAAAAATAAATATAAAAGGGATCTGTATCAATGATCAAGGGAAATTGAGAATGCTTCGTTATGATAAGGAATTATCATGGTTGATATAATTCATGGTTCATATAATTTCTAAAAAGTAGAGGTTAGGAAATTTCAAGGAACGATTGATGTATAAATGTAATGTAAAACTTCAGGTTCGTGATTGGTTGGTCCTCGAGCATTATGCTGGAGAAATTAGTCAGGGTTTCGACCAGGATGAGAAAAATAAAATACTCCAAAATTATTGAAAAATTATTTTATTTTATTGTGAAAACCAAATATCTGAATTTTCTTATCCCTACACCAATCAAGTATCGTCCACTTTCCCTTCTCTCCCCTCAGTAACTCCCACACATCTTTATCATTCTCTCACCTCCATTCCTCTCCTTAAAGATAAAAAAAAACACTTGCAGAACCTACTTTAGGCATTTACACCAATAATAAGTAACGACAATTTTATACCTCCTTGGAAGATCCTATACCCATTTCCTAGCAGTCTAACGTTGTATACCTAATTCTACGTTCACATAACAATTGTTCGGCTTCATATATTGACCCAAAAAAAGAATCAGGATAATAAAAGATTAAAACAACATAAATACAGCATTAAGAATGCTTTCAATCAAGCTTCTGTCCTGGCCTCTGAGCCATTCCTTAAGAGAAGACTGATTTCGGAATGTGTGCACATCAATCTCAATCCTACCTCTATTATTGCATGTCCTACTGTGTCAGGACAAGGGCAATATTTTTTCAGCTTGTTGCGAGTATGTCGATAATCCTATATCGATAGATATGGGAGGTAAAAGTAAGGTACAGTTTAAGGTTTACAGCAAGTGTTGAATGAGTGCGTTTGATGTTTATATAAACTTATAGATTGACGATTGTTTAATGTTTAATTTACAGTTCTGCTTTGTGTTTAATTTATATAATTAGTGCTGTGTATGAGAAAACATATGTGACAAGTTTTAAGAAAATTATATTAAATAGTTCAAGTGTTGTTGAATTATATAAAATCTGTTTTCCATTTATTCCTTTAACGTTCCCAATTTTATCAAATAAGTTATACAGCTTATTGCAATATTTTCCGTATAATTCAAAGGAAAAATTCCGGCTTAAAACTATCTCTGACGTCGGTCTTTCCAACTCAACTTTAAAGGAATTAACTCTGCCAATGTTACCTACCTCCTTGGGTATAGATATCCTTGGGCATTGAGGTTTGCCGACTTACCCCATCCCACCCCTTTATCACCGGGTTTGTCCCTCAGTTTAGTTCTGCAGTGCGCGCTGTAACCAGAAACCTCTCCCCATTTATCATTGTCGGTACATATAAAGTTGTTTATATTTTTATATTTCGACAGTTAATTTTTGATTTTATTCTTTAAATGAATTTCAGTCTTATAGCACATCACATCTCTGTCTGTTGATTCCAATCTAAATTTTTAAAAATGTAATAATGAATATTGCATTTTAGCCGTGATGATGAGTTACAAGTTGTCTAAACGTCGGCAATAATAAAATAAAATAATTACCCAATAATTTCGGAGTACATTATTTTTTCATCCTAGCTGAAACCCTGATATATCCATCGGTTGAGGACAAATGGCCATCAACTCATTAGAATATGTGAAGCAAGTTGCCTTATTATTTTCTACTTTAACTAATCCTTCTTCAATAAAAACTTTATCACTTATGCTGGAGAAATTATTCAAGGTTTCTTCCAGAATTAGAAAAATAAAATACACCAAAATTATTGAGTAATTATATTTTTATTGCCTACGTTTCGACTTAATTTTTAAGTCATCATCGGGGCAATAGTGATGTCTCGAGAGATTTCCGAGGGTTGTTGGTCACATCTCAAAATGAAGAGCTAAAGTAATGTCCCTCGGAGATTTCTTTAGACATCACTATCCCCTGATGATGACTTATAAGTTAAGTCGAAACGCCGCCAATAATAAAATAATTACTCAATAATTTTGGAGGATTTTATTTATTTATAGGGATAAACTCTGACTGATTTCCCCAGAATAATACTCGATGGCTTATGTTTCTAGTTGTTTTTTTTTAATTTTTATGCCTATTCTCTTTGATTTATTTTTCACAGTGATAAAAATAATGTTAAAACAAGGTTTTATTTTATTATTCTTATCATTTACTACGATAATTTTAGTTTTGTTTTTATTTTCATTTACTTTAGTATTCTCTATTTCAAATAATAAACATTTTAGAACATCATTATGTTCTATTCTGCTTGTTTTAAAATTAATACTAGCACCTCATTGTCTTATGCCTTATCAAAATATTATATCTTCTAGAGAATGTATAGATATACTTCTTTATAATTTGTATTAGGAAAATCTCCCAGTGATAGAAGCAGAATATATCCAGAACCTTCTGAAACACCAGTAGCTGTTTTCACAAAAACTCTCTGCTTATAAGAAGGGCATGAAGTTGGAACAATGTCAGAGTTAATGAGATTTTTCAAGGTCCTATCTATTATTTGGTTATTATGTATTATAACCAAAGATGGTAGTTCAGCCCGCTCTTTAGAAGGTCCAACACCCCTCATCGATCGAAGTCATACGAACACATCGATTGGATCCTAAAAAATTAAAGAATTTATCATTCAGCACACGGAGCCAAAGGTGATTTTATGAGGGGGAACCATCAGAATGTGTAGGCTCAAAGTCAAGCAGTTTGGTAGCCCGAAGAGAAAGGGTACTGAAAATCCAATTCGAACGCCCAGGAAAATGGTCAGGGTTTTCAGGGGCTTACGATGAACCTAAGTTCTAAACAAGTTTAAATATTTTAAGTAGAAAGCAGCTATACAAAAAAGTTTAAATATTTTAAGTATAGCTGAGCTCCCCAGATAGAGATGGCTGAGCTTCCACTTTATTCCTGTTTAAATAACAATTACATCCATTTTATGTTCAGTGACAATTAAAAACCTTGTTGAATAACTACCCAAATCCTTTATATATCATTTAAATTTATTATGTTGAGTTTCACTGTGATAATTTCAACCTAAATATTTAATAATTACTCAATGTAACAGTGAAGTCGCCTTAATCCTATTTTAATAGTTAATAAATTATGCTTCAGTTATTTAAAATCAATGTAACATATGTTGATACAAGAGACTCGCGTTAGTTCTTATATTTGAACGTTTTTGGTTATACATCATGTTTTTGTTATGAGTAGTAGTAGTAGATCATTGAAGGGCAATCAACTTATAGGTTATTACGCCCTATAAAAGATAAATGTGTTAATAAAAGACAGGAATCAGGAATATTTCGACCACGATAACAACCTAAATTAATGGATTTTTTTTATATTTAAATATTCGAAATTAAATTTAAAGAACAAATTGTACTTCACAGAAGAAATATAACAGCCATTAAGAGTATTCGAAATTTATCTATTTTTTAATGTGGTTCTTCTTATAAAGTGCAGATCCTGCTGAAACGTGAATTCCCTGCCTGTCAATCTATACGCCGTAACAAAAGGCGGGAAAAGTAAATTAAACAATAACGGGTGGGAATTATGATATCATTTATGAAAAATAATATATAACAATGTACCGATAATAATTATTCCTAATTGATTAAATAGGAATTACGAAATGAATTACAATAATATACAGCCGTGTTTTGTGATATTTCAATTTAAATTTAAAACTATATTATCGTTTGCTAAAATGATTTTGATGGACATAAGAAATTCTATTCTTTTCTACTTTTCATTGAGGATGAAAATGTTACTGAACAATCAGTAAAATNCATTTTCCCAGTCTTGGAGTGCCATTTTCCTTAGCCAGTTTTTAAGGTCATCTGGTTCGAGGATACTTAGAGGAGGTTCGAACATACCGGCTGCTTCCTTTGCAGCTTTGCCTGCCTTTTCGTTTCCTGGAATTCCAACATGTGAGGGAAGCCAGAGAAAGTTAACGGTTTTCCCTAGTAAATCCTTAGTTTTTGTTATGAGTTTTTTAAATTAAAAATCATTATCAAACTACTAGTGCGTGTTATTACAGTAACCTACAGATGTGTTAAACCAAACTCATCCCTTTTACTGTTAGGACCTAGGTTAACTCCCACCTTCTGTTCGTTAATATTAATATTATCTTGTAACAATAAGCATATCTGTGTTTACGACTTAATTTCGGCCAGCAGTAAATATTACGCCCAATAGCATCAGGAAAACTGGTTAAAAATTTAAATTAATATTGAACCCCACCTCTATTGGTCCGACTTCTCTGTTCAAATAGGAATGAATGTTAATTTTATTCGTATTATAATAATAAAAGAGAAAGAGAGAGAGAGAGAGAGAGAGAGAGTGAGAGAGAGGGTGGGAGAGAGAGCAGATGACCTTTAAAGCAACAGCTATTCCATGGTATGTAAGGTATCGTAATTGCATCTAGGAGAAACATCTCCTCTCTAGAAATTGAAATGAAAATTTTTCTTTTTTTTTTAAACTATCAAATAAATTAATACATATAAATTTTGTGAAAAAAATTGGATTGAAAAAAGTGTATTTACTTGTGAAAATTCAAATAAATAAGTATAGAAAATAATTATAAGACATGATTTGAAAAATTATTCCTGAGAAAAAACAAACCTTAATATATCTATCCGGGAGAAATTAGTCAGGGTTTCGGTCAGGATCAGAAAAATAAAATACTTCAAAATTATTGTGTAATTATTTCATTATTGTCGACCGATCGACTCAGCTTGTAAGTCATCATCAGGGCTGTAAACCGAGGGAGTTTATGGTCACAACTCAGAGTGAAGAACTAAAGTGAAAACTCTCTTGGAAATCTCTCCAGACATCACTATCGTGTGTATTATATTTCAGCTCTGATGATGACTCGGCAATCATATAATAGTTACCTAACAATTTTGAAGTATTTCATTTTTCAGATCCTGGCTACTTTCTCCAGCATAACAGCAGATGGCTAACGAAGCTCAAACCATATATATTTACAATAATTTAAAATTACGTTTAGAAGTTTTTTTTAAAAAGTTTGTTTAAAGTTATTTGAATTAGAATAATACTGATAGAAGATAAAATAAATTTGACCACTGATTTGATTGTTGTCGGGAAGAAGATCTCGACTTGCGTTAAATGGCTAGATATCTTGTGGCAATTCAAGGTCAAATGGTGTATTTAAGTTGGTCAGGATTCGATTTGGGGAAGTGAGGAGATTATGGACGTGAAGTGATTAGCTAACCGCTAACCTCAAGTAGTTAAGGTAACGGTTCCCCATAAGGCTACCTCAGGCGGGTCTTAACTATCTAGCTATGTCCACAACTCCTCAAGAGCAATCTCAAGAGGAGAAACATGGATACAATTTCAGTCACTCAGGAGCTGCGAAAACTAAGCAGAATTCCTTTCCGCGTTTAAAGACCCATTAAAAACCTATACAAGAGTAAATATCATTGATTTGATCTTCAGAAGAGAAAAAGATTGTGAAGAGTAGTGTCATCAAAATCCAGCCTTTTGACCAACCTTCAACTATGGAGGTAGGCGCTCCTCAATGATTCATCATTAAAAAATATCTATCTCATAGATATTTAAATATATTGTAAAAATTTTATAAAACATAAATGTCAAAAAATTTAATTTTACATATATGCTTTGTTCTTTCTTCCAAAGGCTAATAATAATAAATAAGTCTACGATTACTTATCTTGGTCCACCTATAAACTCTCCCCCTCCCTTTATATGATTATTATCTTCTTCTTCTTTGCGTGCCTCCTCGTCTTCTTGACATAGGCGACTAACATGGCGAAACTCTCTCTATCTTGAGCCAATCTGAAAAGTTGTTCTACATTCCTTATCTCGGTCCATTCTCTAATATTTTTCAGCCAAACAGGCGTTTTATTTTAATTTCTCCATGGCCCGCATTCAGTAACTTCTGCTTCCACTTGGTAGAAATCGAATTAATTTAGATTAGTCCTTGCCAAGCCCTAAAGAAATTATTGGATAAGTAAGACTTGAATATTAGGTAATTCTTACTACGAAATATGGATTTATGTTTATACAAAAGACCACTGTGCCAGAATCTATCGAATGCTTAGGAAACATCCAAAAAAGCTCTTGGGCAGTACTCTTTGCACTCAAGGGAAGAGGAAATGTAGTCTACGACGCGAAACACTTGCTAAACAGTAGAATGCTTACGTCGGAAGCCAAACTGATGATTTGGAAAGATATTGTAGGGTTCAATGGAAAGCATCATTCGTTTAAATAGAATTTTTTCGAAAGCCTTTGAAAGTGTAGGAAGGAGACTTATAGGACGGTAGGATGAAGGATTATGTGGTGATTTTCCAGGTTTGGGATATGATATTATGTCGGAATATTTCCAGAGAAGTGGGAAGTGTGTAGTTCGGAGTATACAATTATAGATATAGGTAAGGAATATAATTGCCTAATCCAGGTAATTTGCGCTTAGGCGGATGAGAGATTACATACTTGACCTCGGAAGGTGTTACATTGCCTTGAGACATTGATAATGGCGTGTCCAGAGACTCCTCAGTCTCCATGGCATAGGTCAAATCTAACTGAGGAATAAATGTTTGGGTGAGGTGCTTGGCAAACATTTCGGCCTTTTCTTTGTCAGAAGTAGGAACCATCTCTTCGGCGCAAGGGGGTAGAAGCTTCATGTCTCTTAAGGATTCCGGGAGTAGCAAGCAAGAGGGATTTGTTTCCTGCTGAGAGGGTAGACAGATAGGCAACGAATGCCTCCTTTCGTAAAGCACCTACATCTTCAGGCTCCAAGAGCCTGGAAAGACGATTAGAGTTTTCGGTCACTGGGGTGTCTATATCTTTGGAACAACACGCTTGAGCCTTTTGTCACTCTGGAAGTGGTTTTAGGGAGTAAATTTTGATTTAAGATTAGCCATACATATGCCTTGCTGGAGGTTTATTGTAAAGGAGTGTACAGTATAATCTAGATCGTCGGAGGTCTTCAGAGAAATTCCGAGGTCATGACTCTTCTAAGAGAGTTCTAAACAACGTTAATAACGTTAGTAGAACTGGACTGTCGTCAAAAGAGAGTTCGTTTAAGGTAGAAGCAGAATAATTAAGACCCCTACATGAAGGACTTTTATTGTTGTTGTTTTTTTTATTTGTCCCATATAAAACACTTTTCTGATATTTGAAATAGAAGTAATAATGTATAAAATATTATTCCAACAAAGAAAAAAATATATAACAAAAGGCAATATGGCTTCTTCACTTATTNTATATTAATTATTAATTATGAAAAATCGGCAGATGTTAATTTTAAAATCCTATTAAACTAAAATTAAACTAAATTCCAGCACGCTTGCTAACAGAATTTGCTAATAACGGTCCTTAATTATCATGTAAACACAAGATCAGAACAAAATAGCGGTGTATAAAGTAGGGGGTAAGAAATTTTCAGGGGCAATGCTATTTATTTAACCGTTTTTATTGGAATTAATGATGATTGCATTTCACTAATGAATATTTAGGTTTAATTAAAACAGAAAGTAATCGGAAAGCTTACTAATGACTGCACAGGCGTGACTAACATATGAACAACAAGTCTATAGACCCTCAACATATTAATTGCCGTTTAATTCAATCAATCTGGGGCATAATTGCTTTGTATTTTGAATTTAAAAAATGCTAGAGGAACTGGTCAGGGTTTTGGCCAGGATCAGAAAAATATAATACTCAAAAATGATTTGGTAATTATTTTATTATTTACCGTTTCTTCTTCCGGGTTGGACCGTGTCAAATTGGTGTTATTTGCCGAGCTTTCACACATCATGTGATAGCTTCTTCAGGGCTGAAAAGAGAATGAGAGTTGTAAAAGAGAAATTACAAGTTATATAATTTAGAGAAATAACTCTCTTTTACAACTCTCATTCTCTTTTCAGCCCTGAAGAAGCCATCACATGATGTGCGAAAGCTCGGCAAATAACACCAATTTGACACGGTCCAACCCGGAAGAAGAAACGGTAAATACCTCTGACGACCGTCGAAGCCTACGTGAACATCTAACCAACCTGTACGGGGAGGATGTTGTTCAGAGAATGAAGAGCATTGACAAATTCAGATCCAAGAAAATGAGACTCCTGGCACAACTAGCATTTCTTAAGAGATGCAGAGACCATGAAGTACTACCCACGTGTTCTAAAGTGACAAAAAAAGGAAGTAGTCAACGCATACAGAACATATTGGCAAGATCCTCAAAGATGATACTCAAAGCGCAAATAAACGACACTCGATCCGAACTTGCTTCGATTGAGAAGAAACTCTTTTGGGACCACTCTCTGCTTTCAAATCTTGTTTCAAAGGAAGACTGGGACAAGATAGACCGTCTCACCTGGGAAGCAGCTCAACGGGACTTCCTCAATCACACTGACTCGCAAAAGAAGAAGTTTAGAAAACTCACAGCATCGAAGACGACTATCAACAACATATGTGAAGACTCTCTAAAGAAAACTGTTGTTAACCTCACCAATGAAAAATT
>KZ807112.1:228303-253452 GCA_000696205.2 Oncopeltus fasciatus
TGTATTCTCATGACATTGTATTTCTACAGCCCTGAAGATGGCTTACAATGTAAGCCGAAACGTTGGCAGATAATCCTTTATTAAAAAATACGTTTTTTTAAATTTGTGTTTTTTGGATCTACCTTGACCGAACCCCAACTAAAATCATCTAAGAATAATATCTACGGCAAAAAAAAAAACTCTCCTTTTGATTATAATAGAAGTTTTTTTTTTTTTTTTGGGTGTATCTGTATTTGAAATTTGAGGTTTTTGTACTTCATAATACTGAAGGACATGGTTGGAATTCTTAGAGCGGAATTCATTGAGGGGGGGGGGGATTACGGTCATTATTTAGAGTTATATAAGAAAAACTTTGAAGGCATGTATCTTAGCTAATACCTGCTGGGTTTGAATCGTTGGGTGTACTATGTGTATGCTTATATACAGTATCAAAATATTTATGTACAATTATTCATAAAAGTTAATTAGTGTTTCCTTATCTCTTATCATAATGCATATAAGTCAGGTGCCAAATCCAATTTTAAATTGGGGATTGGCCTGACAGCTGGATGTGGAGAAGGTGTGTATAGCTATTAAAAATATAGCTAAAATATTTTATATAGAAGTATAGTGTAGGATAAAATGAAACACTCTCGGCTGCTATGTACATAATAAATAAGTAGAGAGCACACAAAGATTAGAAGATTGTCGGGGATTCGGACATGGTAGTTGAAGAATTTAAAAAAAGATTAATTTGTAACCAAAAAAGTTTTTATTTTTGGCCGGTATTTCAGGCCTTCATCAAGGCAAATAGGGTCTCTCTCTCTCTCTCTCTCTTCCCCCCCCCATCACACCATTTGGCCTGATGAAGGCCTTTAACCAAAACATTGGCTAAAATTATAAACTTTTTTGGTTACAAATTAGTTTTTAATTCTTCAACTACCATGACCGAATTCATGACAATCTCCTCCTTAAAGAACTCGACGGTCAACAAATTACCTCCAAAAAATAAAATAGGGATTTATTGTAAACTCTATATCGGCCCATTTTCCACCGAGATCCGACTGCTTTGTCTTTAAATAAAGTGTTTCGAATTTTGAAAGTGTTTTGATTTTAAATAAATTGTTTTGTTTTTATGTTGTTTTTTTTTTTTTGTCGGAAAAATCTTAAATGTAGATGGGCGGCACTTAAAAACTGTAAAATCTGTAGCTACAGTAGGAAAATATTAACTTGTGGATTCACTACCTCTATCAAAAATTTTGGTGTTATGAGCACCACATACTTTTTTTTTAAACTTTTATATATT
Organism: Oncopeltus fasciatus; assembly: GCA_000696205.2. Classification (NCBI taxonomy): domain Eukaryota; kingdom Metazoa; phylum Arthropoda; class Insecta; order Hemiptera; family Lygaeidae; genus Oncopeltus; species Oncopeltus fasciatus. The sequence continues at coordinate 229,589 of KZ807112.1, forward strand.
TATTACATTTCTGTTAACATAAAAACATTTTTAAATTTGATTGCAATGAATTAAAAAAAGTAACAATATGACAATCAAAAGAGGTGAGAAGGACAAGAGTCCATCTTCGTTTGATTCGACGGGGTGGGTTGTAGGGGTTGGAGTTGGAGGACAAGGTCTGTGCTAGTGGATTAAGATGGTATGGTAGTTTACTGTCGCAAAAGGTAAAGCGGGAAGAATTGTGGTATTAAACAAAACGAATAATAAAATCGCGGGGAAGGGAGGAATCGAATATATAATAGGGAGCATTAGAGATTATTCTGAGGATTTTGGATTGAAAGGACTGGATTCGTTAGATGTTGGAAGGCTTGGCGGCACCCAGATTTCTACTCCGTAAGTCCAGATTGGTCGTAATAAGGTTTTGTAGAGCTTTTTCTGTTATGTTTGTTTTATATCGTAAGATTAGAGATTATAAAATTTAGTCAGTCAAATAGGTAAAGTAGACAATAAACTAATAAAAAAATTGTTGACACTGAAGTTTATTATAAACATCAAGTTATTAAATAGTTGTCATGGTTATTTTATTTTATTAAATCTCCCTTTAAAAAATTTATAGTCAAGAAAAGAGAGGCTATCTACACAGAGACAGGAAGTCATCTTATTCTTCCACGGCTCTCTGGATAAGCTTGTCTTTCTCGATAAATGTTTGCCTAGGGCCGGACTTCAATCTCTAGCTCCTAATTATTCATTTAATAGATAAATTAAGAACCTTTTTTTTCGGTACTTACATATTATCAATAGGATATTAAACAAGGCCTGACCAACCCACAGAACACAAACGCATTGGAATGCAGACAGTGACAGGTACATTAGGGAGGTACTTGAGCCACATGTAATACCTTTCGCCAGAAATATCGCAGGTAACTTTATTTTTATGCACGATAATGCCCGACCTCACGTTGCTCGATCAGTGCAAAATTTCCTTAGACTAGAAGAAATTGACGTTATGGTTTGGCCACCCAGAAGTCCAGATATGAACCCAATAGAGCATGTATGGGACATGCTTGGAAGACGTGTCCGCGCCCGAGACCCACAAAATTTGGCAGATTTAAGGGAAATGTTAGTGGAAGAGTGGAACAACATCCCAGAACAACATGTAAGAGCCCTGGTCGCTGGAATGGGCAGGAGAATGGAAGCAATTATCAGAGCTAGAGGTTGGAATACCAATTATTGATCGTTTTCCTCGAATTCTTCCTTTTTATTCAGTTTAGTTATTTCATTTCATTTCAAAGATTTACTTTTTCATTTCGAGACTGTAGGACATTTTTATTTTTTGATTTGTTTTCCTATTAAAAATTTCTAGAAAATATTTTTTTATTTTTTATTACCCTTATAATAAAGTATGACTTCCAAAGAAAAAAGAATATTTTCAAAAATACCCTATACAGTTCAGTAATTTCAAAATATTGAAGTGATCTTTTAATTTTGTCCGGCAGTGTATATTCATTGGTAGTAATAACCCTTTAGATTATTTATTGAACAAGGGTTTAAGACTCCCTTAACCAGCAATATTTGCAAAAATCAATATAAAACAGGGGAATATTGTTCAGAGATAGGACGCATAAAAAACTCAGCTGATGGCCAATAGTGTTGTGTAAGAAAGAAAGTAGAAGACAACATGCACGGAGACATGTGGATAACGATCCCATAAACGGCTCTCTGTGTTGAATAAAACATCAGAGAGACCGCCCGGAGAATGGCCACTGGAGAAAAACCTCCAGTCGTGGCTCGAGGCGACTGGAAAAACCTCCAGTCGTGGAGAAGGGAAAAAAAAGTGTATGTGTGCAAGAAAAAAAAATAGGGGAAGTGTAGAGAAAGCTGCGGCGTGGACATTGACGCGGCTTCCGGTGATCGTGCGGTCGCTCGGACACGTAGACCGGTGCGGTCTTGTATTGGACGGCCATCGACGGAGCTCTCGCTTTCGGTGACGCCCGCTAAGTCTGCACACGGAACGGACTTGAAGAGACCTCGACGATTGCAGAATCGGACAGGTTTCATATCTTCCAGCAGATACAGAAGAAATGAAGACGAGAGTAGAATTCTTCCACTAAACATTGAATTAATACTTGTAAGTAAATATGACAGGGCCTTGCACAAAAGTACTAAGGCTACTTACGTTTTAGAAAAAATGCGAGTAATTTTCATAAATATATTTAAATATTTCTAATTGTAGGAAATTAACAGTTTATAGAGAACAATTGCATGGAAACCATTTTCCTTCTTTCAGACACTCCATTCGATTTTGGGAAACTAGGTCGAAAATGGGTGCCATGATTAGTTCGATATATCTAGCCGGCCAAACGTTTGGCGGTCACATTCTGGCCCGTAAAATCAAATGATTCGAAAGGGGGTTAGATTGCTAGGCCTCAAAGCTCTTTCTGAGGAAATGTAAATGATTCTGCAATTACAGATTTAATAAATAAAAAAAAAAAAGAATTAAAGTTTGGCTAACTCACATGTTGATGATTTTTTTCATTAAGTAAAAGAGCCGAAAACTAGAATCCTCAAAATGATTTGACCAATTGAGTATTTTAATTTAACAGTGAACTAATAATATATGATATATTAAGTAGTGCACCACACTAAGTCTGAGAAAGTGTGTTAGCCAAACTATGTTTGGCTCGTAGGTGCTCGCCATTTGGAGATTCTCTTTTGTATATTCTAAATTATTATATTAAAGTTCCTTTCCTTTTTATTTCCCTCTAATTATTTTTTTTCTGGATATTTTATAAATTTATATTATGTTTTCATATAGATTATTCTTCATATGGATAAAAAAATTAACCTAACTAAGCTACTAAAATATGAGATTTGCTTCCCGACATCCTTTAGCCCCTCGTTAGAGTGAACTGTCGCGAACTTAATTAAACAATTGCGTCAAAAGCAAAACTTACTGCTTGAATGAGATGTTTTTTTCTTACAAAACACTATTCTTGTTTTGTTTTTGTTTTTCAATTTTTACTTATAGATAAAAGTGATCTATACTATCACAGTAACATAAAGTTATTGCTTTATTCCATCGTTGTAAATCTGCTTGGTTTGTTTATTAGAAAAGGGCAAACTTATTGGGAACCTTCGAAGGGTCTTTAAAGCAATCTTCGCTTTGAGACACCAATTCGATATCAATTAGAGTAATATTTAAGTGGTGTATTTGCAGCACGCTTGTGGTAACAACACCACAGTTCGACATATAATCTTTGAATGCCCTATATATTCCATGACCAGATCTAAACAGTCGGTTTCCCGAGAATTAAAATATTCTTTGGGAAATGACGAAGTTAATACAGCTGGAGTGATGAATTTCACAAGGAAGATAGGCATGTTCAAGCATATATGAATATTTTCTTTCTAATGATTTGATTTTTTGGTGACTCGGACGCTAGGGCCTTAGTAGCTGCCTCCTCCTATTAGAGAAGACGTATAAAAAATTTAAAAAAAACCTTTAAAAAATTTTTAAAGGATAAGTTGTTCCTAGGTTAGGCACACCAATGAATATTTTAAGTACGAAAGGTAAGGAATAGGAGATTCATAGCACAATCTAATCCTATGTCCAGATTTCCATTGATTATACAAAACCTTGGGTCAGGAAAGAAATTACTACCTGAGTACCAAGAGAGTGGAACTGAAAGAATATTAAGGGCATGAAAACTAAAAATAATTCTTTGAATTCTGTCATTTAAAAAAACTAAAAACTACCTGAACCTGAACATGGCTCACCAGAATCATCGCTAGTTATTAAACTAGTCAGTGATATTAAAATGGTAGATAGATTCTATGTGACTCAAAGAACTTATAAAAGCAGCTAACGTAATAAAGTAACATTAATCATGTGTGGCGTGTATGTTAGAAGAATATAGCGGGGAGTAGTCCAACAGTGTCCGAAGCCGCTGAGAACTCACAGCCCAAGAGTCTGCGCGTTATCAATCAGCTGACCAGGGATGTGAGGAGTGAGGAGCAGCTGGGGGAAAAACGAAAGCTCCTCAGACAATTAACCCAGTTCCTCTGACCACGGGGAGTTGCCCGTCGCTGATCTCCACCGATTAGGGGGGAAGCTCAGCCCAGGAAACTATGCCATTTCAGTCGGCACGTCTCCCCAGCCCGATCGGAGCACGCCATGATACATCCTTTGATTTAAAAAGGAATCAAAGGGCCTGCATAAATTGAGCAACGCTTAGCATATTAACGACCAGGGTCAATGGTGAAAAAATTACTGATTTGACCTTACAAGTAGGAGTGGACAATGAGAAGAAAAGATCAGCTGATGTGGAGTAACCTTAATCCTAGTATTCATATATACCTCAATTCGGGCATATACCTTTTTTAGCTGATTAAAGGAAGGCGATAGGGCCGTTTTTTCAAACATAAGGAAAACAAAGGACACGGGCCTAAATCCCACCCTGCCAGAGCATTTATCGATAAATAAAAGCTTTTAATGAGTTTATAGATGCATTTAAAATGGGAGAGAAACCTATAGATATATGTTTCCCTCAATGACTTTAAATAAATTAAATAGATTCCACAATAAAAAAATAAAAAAATAATTAGATTCCTCTAGGTCAGTTATTAATTATATATATATATATATATATAATTACATNTATATATACATTTGTATTTAAATATACAAAATAAAATTTCATAATCTAAGCCGATCAGTTCTCACATCTTAGAGGCCGCCATAGTTGTTTGAAACCTTGATGGAACTGCTATTGTAAATATATAATACTTTTTCATAATAAAATTAAGTTATATATTGCATACGTAAGGTAAAAATTTAGTACGTTATATTGGTATATATATTCATACGTATTAAGATATTGTTCCATAAAAAAAAATAAAGTTATACACATTTGTTATACGATTTTCGAAAAATTACAGCTTAAATTCATCAATTTTTTCTTTTTTTTTCAGGTTATCTTTTATTCATAAATTTTCAACAAGCGAAATTTCATTTACCCAAGAATAAGCCTCAAAATAGGGACTTATATTTCTAAAAATATAAATCTACAATAAAAAAAAATATATTGATGATAAAAACTCTGGCAGATCGAAAAAGCATTTGTTCTTTAAAAAAAAAATACAACATATGTATCTTGCAATATGAAAGAAAGTAATTTTGGATACTTTGTAGATTTCAAGATGTTTGAAAAAATGAGTTATTAATCCAGTTAATATTATCTAGACCATTAAAAAAGCGATTTAAGATTAATATCATTTAATTAAATTATCAGACACCTCATAAGCCTTCCATTACAGAAATTATTTTATCATTCTGATTAGAGAGTCCCAAAAATTGTGCTTTCAAATAAATTTACTTTATATTATACGTTATTATTATAAATTGTCTTTAAAACATAGATAGTTGTATTTAAATTTAGAGAAAAAAACCTATCATATGTTATTATTTTTCCTAAGCTAATATTCATATTTTGTAGGAAGTAAAAGTTTTAGTATTTGATGAAAATATTTGGTAATAGACCCAAAACAAATTTGGTGTTTTCAAATAAATTTACTAACATTATATACTATTATTAAAAATTATATTCAATAATTAGATAGTTGAATTTAAATATAGTAAAACAACAAAACCATCATTATTTTTCATATGCAAATATACAGATTTTGTTGAAAATAAAAGTGTTAACAATTGACGAAAAATACATTATCTAATTTATTTATAAACTTATTATAGTGGATCTCTATAGTGATAGTCTTGGCCCCTAACAACTTATATTCAACAAAATCAAGTATTAAAAAATAAAACTTTATTATTAACTACTCTCTACATGTTTTTTTGTATCTAAAAATGTGCCTGTTAATATTCACAGTATAAATTAATTTTTTTTAAAAGAAAATAAAAAAATTGTTTAAAATCAAGTATTAAAGTTGCTAAAAGTATAGCATGTTAAAATAGTATATATATAAACTTTTCCATAAAAAAATCAAGTTATTCACAATGGTTACACGACTTTCGAATGATTACTACTTAAACTCACATATTTTCATTTCCACCAACCAGATTTTTGACCTTAACCAATTTTCGCGTTAAAATCGCCCATAATATATAATGATTTCGTCCTTTTTTTAGGTTCGCAAATTTTTTTTTTTTTTTCAATTGGCTATAAAAGAATTATGTGAAAGAGTAATATAATTTTTCTCCGTTAGATTCTTAACTTTGGCCCATAATCAGTAACGCAATTAATAAACAACAAATAAAAGCGATTAGCAAAACATTTGTCGGAAAACTCTTTAAAATCATAATAAACTACAAAAAATATTGAGTGAAAATTCCACTGATTGGAATTTCAATGCCATAAAAACTAAAAGCAAAGAGGTATACTAATGTGAAGTTACGAAGGCTGGATCCAGAAGTGTGTGAGACAAGTATATATTCATACATTATTTCTTACAAACAATAAATATCTTTCATAATGTCTGCTTTGATCATATATTTTAGTAAATTACAGTCCACCCTTCGTCTGGTAAAAAATATTTTTAACACTGCTACTAGATGGCGCTCCAACCCGAGGTAAGTCTGGCCTCCACGGTAATAACTATATTATTTAAAAAATAATAAGTATAAATAACTATTTTTAACTTTGATCCTCCTCAAAACTCCGCTTTTAGTATGTTCCTCATAGGAAAAAAAAAACTATTTATATAGGTACCATGATGTGACATGCGGAACAAATCTTTATCGATCCTTCATCACTCGAGACGCTGAAAAAATATTATCCATTAAAAATTTTATATGCAATACATATAAGTAAGTAGGATCGGGTTTAGGGGATCGGATTATTACGCCCTGCAATATATATATCTGCGCGTTATCAANAAATCCTTAGGCTCAAAATTTTTATTTTTACTAATTTAGATTGGATATTTTGTTTAAAAAAATTGCCTGTTCTATTAGCTGATATAATAACAGTAACAGCTGAACGTTCCTTTTTTTTTTTTTTTTTTTTTTTTTTTTTTTTTTGGAAGGGTTACTGGTTTAAATCTTTTAAGGGCAAAATGGTATGGGGGGAGAAGAAAATTTTAAAGACCTTGTTATTATTAGCGTTCCATAGTTGGAGGTTCCATTTATTCGTCGGGAGCGAGAAATTTAAAGCAAGCTTTATTAAAAGAAGCAGGTACATTACGCGGTGCGAAGAAGTCACATGTAGGAAAGAAGGGTTAAGGTGATAAGAGCAACAAAACGCCTTACTATCGTAATTCATTTTCATTTTCACGTAAAGTAATAAGTGGCCCTTGTCTTATGACCTATTCTGATATTCCTTTTTTCCCCTGTATACTGCAGTACCCATGTTATCTGGCCATATCGCAGCATTGTGTTCGAAGCGTGGCCATAGATTTGTTGCAGAAATTTCTGCCGATCATCTAGGTTGTGTAACGTGCCTAGCATACTTTAAGCGATGTATACGATCTCGATATTGTCGAGTAACGTTTCTGGATTGTCTTTGCCAAGGGGCCCGGGAAAGGGTATCTTTGGGATTCATTCCACTGAAGTTATTGCTTCGTACATAGAGAGTTTGAGAGTAGTTCCTATGTCTGATGGCACTTCCGTCAGTCATTGTTCCTGACATGTAGGTCCTCTGGCCTATTTTTTTATGTCCTTCATCGCCATCGATTCCGACTATGACAAATCGATTAAACCACCATTCATCAGAGGAAATCCACTACCAACCGACCTGCTGACATAGGAGTAAAATACAATTTTTATTTATTTATTACAGATCTGTTAAAATAAAATAAAAATTGTAATTTGATTGCAATGAATAACAAAGAATTCATTGGTAATCGCATGACCAATGACACCAGTCTCAAATTAAATACATACGATTAAACCCCAGGAGGTTACGAGGCCATCTTCATTTGAGTCGACAGGGAAGGATGTAGGGGTTGGGGTTGGAAGACAAGGTCTGTGCTAGTGGATTAGGATGGAATGACAGTTTACTGTGGAAATGAGTGAAGCGGGAAGAAATTATATCCTGAACAAAAGAAATATTAAAATTGTGGTGACGAGAGGAATTGGATACGTAATAGGGAGCATTTGCGATTATTCGGAGGGTTTTGGATTGAAAGGACTGGAATCATTAGACGTTAGAAGGCTTGGTGGCAACCCAGATTTTTACACCAGATTGGTCGTAGTAATTACTTGTAGAGCGTATAGGAATTATTGTCGTCGGTTGAGTTTTTGTCTTTTAATTTTAGTATGTTCGCCCCATTTGAGTCGTGAGTCAAGATGGAACACCAGGTAACGAACGGAATTAGAATGGGGTAAAGGGACATTGTTAAATTTCCCAATTTCAGGATTAGTAACGCAATCTAAAAAATTTATTTCAGAATTTAATTACGCACGAACGGATCCTCATATTCTTGAAATATTGAAACCAAATTCAATGTTTAGTCTTTAAATAGCAAATCCTAGAATGATCCCTTCTTCCATTGTGCCTTTTAGCTTGGAGGTTAAATAAAGGGCCTATTGCCCCGGGGTCATCTCTTACTGGGCTAATCACACGCAGTAAGGAACCTTATCGATTCGAAGCTCAAAAAAAATGTAAAAGGCAATTTTCTAACTTTATATTTTATAATATTTTTACTAAAAACTCTTGTTAAGGAAGGAATTTACCTGTGGTAATACCCTCTTCCGGTCCTTTTACACCCAACTCTAAGTGGTCTTACTTTTTTCATATTGTGATCTCTCCAGTTTTTCCGTCTTATTTCCTCTTATTTATTCCCCTCTTTAAATAAACATGGGAAATCAGCTCGGGCTAAGCACAATCAGGGACATTTCCTTTACCAGTTGATATATAAAGAGACTCATCCAACCCATCCTGATGGAGCATTCAGTGACGCCTTGAATCGATGATCGGCGAATGACTCCCACCGAGGTATAAGCGCATCCGCTACTTGCAGAGTCGGCGTTACGTCACACCCTGAGAGGTCGTCCCGACAGAGGGGAGAGAAACACCTCTTGGCCTCCCAGCTTACCTGGAATTAGCTATTTCTTCTAAAAGAGGCTTATTCAATGAGAGTCTTATCACTGACAATACCCCGCCATTATCCACTTTCTTCTGGGCTCTCTCGGTTTTACTTTCCTGGTTTTCCTTCATAAGTAGTTTTCCCTCAACAACGACTCCACTACATCCGCGAAAGCTGTCAGTAGTAAACTAATACTATACCTCTTATACGAAGTTTTAAAAGTTAAATGAGTTCATAGCCAATAAATATTTATGAGTAGAAAGTTTAATTTACTAAAGAAATCCATAATTTTAGAGAAAAACTCCCTAATATGGACAACATAATAATGCAATATCTCTAATTTATGCATTACACAACTTTATTCAGGTTTACTTTTTTTTTAGAACAAATTGACAGTTATTAATCATTTATAAACTTGAATTTGTGTTTAACTTCATATTTCATTTTATAAAATAACTCTCTTTCCTCTTTTTTTAAAGTAAAGTATAGTTTTTCCGAACTGTAGCAACGTAGAGAAAGATAACGATGGAACAAAACATTTTACTCTACTTTTTATAAAACTTAAAAATACTTTAAGAGCATATTAATAAGGGTAGATTCAAAGAGCCCATAAATCTGAATAACTAAGACCTAATGGAATTCATTTCAATTTTCTTAGTTTATTCTTTCATTTTATTTTTTAATTCGTTTATTATCCTTATTAATATTTTTCTTTCTTCATTGAAGGTGAGTATGAAAGAAACAATTGCTTTCTACATGCCAATATAGGTACTTGCTTTTGGCATTATGGAAAGATAATTTTTATCATGACTTCCTTATTTTATATTAGTGATCTCCAGATGTTCTCAAACTATTTACTGTTTTAACAGAAATTCGAAAGTCAGATCGTATATGGAAAGTAACTAAGGACGAAGGACGAAGTAATTAACATAATTGAAAATGCAAACTTAAGGAACTTACTGATGTGAGAATAAATTCATGGTGGCAATTCATTAAATTTGTGGAAAATTTCAAATGTAAGTTTTTCATTCAAACTCTTGGTTTTGGAAAATTCAACATAGTCTGTCTTCTTTTCTAAGATAAATATTGAGAAAACCTTTATTATTAATAATTTTTTATACAGAATAAAATTAAAAACCTTTCTACTCAGTTACTGTAATTTTATTCCCATAATTATATTAATAATATACTTCGAATATAGTTTTCAAGTTAACCTATACTCTTCACAGTTATGCTTCAAACCATAGTTTGCTTTATAGTGTTTAATACAATTAATAATAAATAAGTTATTAAGTTACAGATGAAGCAGAAGTTTATTTTCCATTTTTGATGCTTCTTGCATACTGTTCGTTAATGGCCGAAATTTAAAGGGATAATAGTTTAAAAGACAAATTGAACAAGTTGCGCCCACTCATGGATATGTTAAAAAAGAATTTTTCAAAATATTTCGTCCCATGTGAATCGCTAGATTTTGACGAATCGATGGTAAAATATTTTGGCCGTCATGGATGTAAACAGTTCATACGCGGGAAGCCAATCCGTTTTGGCTACAAAGTATGGTGTCTCAACACAAAAGCTGGATACCTGATTGACTTCGAAGTATACCAAGGGAAGACCCAGGCATCAAACAAATCATATGATGAGACATTTGGAAAAGCTGCAGCCCCTCTTATTCTGCTTTTGGACAATTTGCCAAAAGAGAAACAAAGTTACCCTTACCATATATATATGGACAACTTGTTTACAAGTTTGAATATTTTGAAGTGCCTCAAAGAACGAGGCTACCATGGAACAGGCACGATTCGAGAGAACCGGATCCCAAAAGATTGCCCGCTGCCGAATAAAGCGACCATGAGCAAAATGGAGAGAGGGACATCAACAGCTGTCTTAGAAAAAGAAGATGGGATTCTCATTTGCAAATGGGTGGACAACAATGTAGTTTCTGTCGCTTCAACAGCCTATGGTGTGCAACCAGCGGCTAAAATAAAAAGATTTTGCCAGAAAAAAAGAAAAAACATATCAATTTCTCAACCTGTGCTGATAAACCAATATAATAAAAACATGGGAGGAACTGATCGGATGGATGAGGACATCGGCCAGAGAAGAATCAGCATTCGTGGGAAGAAATGGTGGTGGCCGTTATTTACGTGGCTGATTGATGCTGCCATGAATAATGCATGGTTAACCTATAGGCAAGCTGGCCACGCAAGTTGCCAAAAGCTTCATTTCAGGCGAGCTGTTGTTTTGTGTTACTTGGAGAGGTACAAAACACAAACGAAGTCACCAGGGCCTTCTACATCATGTAGTCCAAGATCATCAAGAGTTCCGACTGATATTCGTTATGATCGCTTAGACCACTTCATTGAACCTATCCCCAAGCGCAAGAGGTGTGCAAGTGAAACCTGTAAAAGTACTGTGAACACTGTTTGTGTGAAGTGTAAGGTGGGTTTGTGTGTAAAATGTTTCCATCCATACCACAAAAAGTGAGATGACCAATTTAAAAACTTTAATTTGTAAAATTTTGACAAATTTGTTCAATAAAATAATATTAAAAATTATTTAGTTAATTATTGTTTCTACCCTAATGAAAATCTATCAAAATTTGAAATTTAAAAAATTTAGTAGGTCAAAAGCCTAGTGTGACATTTATGTCACACCTTCCTGTGATGTTGTTGTTATTCATAAAAATTTTTAATTATTTTTCTCGACTTCTGTAACACTATAAGAATGGGAAAATTAAAAAAAAAAAGCAAATTTTTTTCAAAAAATAGTTCTAGGCTTTCGAGGGTTAAGNACGGATTTAGCTGAGGACTTCTCCCACTCTTCCTTCTCAGCCAGTCTAGAATAAAACTAAGTATTCATATCTTTATAAATAAAACTTTATTATTAATTACTTTCTATATGTTTTTGTATCTAGTAATGTGCTGGTTAATAAAAAACATATATTAAAAAAGATATTTAAGAACGTATTCAAGAGTTGGGCGGGCGCCTACTTCAAGAATTTACCAACTGGAGTCCGCATTTTGTCTTCGTTTTGCAAATTATTTAAGACATTCGTTTTGGCTTGAAATTGATTGAGTGTGACGGGGGAAATGAGAGAATGACCACTTCGAATAAGTCGTCAATATCTATTCATATTTGCGTTATGAAAGGGTACGTTAAGCCTAGTAGGTGTATCAGTGTTCTAAAATTCTATTTTTTTTTGTAACATTTTGAAAATTGAAATTAATCATTTACAAACTATATCTGGATTTTTAATTATCAATAATTTTTTTTTCTTTTTTTTTTTTTCATACAGCTCCTTCTTAACCCTGAAAGTCTCCACGAACCGGAACTATATTAAATGTTTTTACTTATTTTCAACTATCATGAGTCTTGAATTGTTACTTCGACCTATTTCTGAAGTGTTAAGCCACAGGGAAAATTTAATGAAAACAATACGATCCAGAAACGATTACTTTCACTGTTACATTAAGAGAATCATACAAGATTATCAGAGTAAGGATAAGGTTAACTTGATTTAATCGGATAACCAGTTTTATGAGGTAATAAACCTGTTACCTGCATCTGGCCAGTCAGGAACGACTCGCTCTTTAATAATCCCTGCAACACAACCCCGTATAATTCGAGCCATTCCAACCAGTCTCATGAGTGTCTACTTTTTGATTCATTTTTCAGCAAGTAATAATAATGAGAAATACCATAGCGTTCCTCTATGGGTGTTATTAACGCAAAAAGTTATAGCAAGATAAATTAATGAAACAAACTTTTTTAATGTAATATACCAAAATAAAAGAAACAAATAGCAAAAACCCACTATAATGGACATAGTCCGTCTGTAGAATTACGGCATACTTATAATAAATTATATAACCTTCTCCTAAAATTTAAAAATATACTAATGGCTATACTTACTAGCACAACCATATATTACTTCTGACTTATAATATTATTTATAAACATATACTATTGGTATATTTCTGTTAAACCCTTTTGATGATTAGATAAATTTATTTTATTGTTTTAAATTTTTATTCTTTAAAAATAATTTTTTTTCCTTCAATCTTCCCGATTTAAATACTTTACTACACTACATTTGACTCCTCCAGGGTCTTCTGTGCGAATCATTCCTTCCTGAACTCATATAAAACAAGATATTTTCCCAGGATATGAGCTAGGATTTCTGGTTCCCGAGGTTACGGAGGCAAGTTATCATTTCGATCCGTGTCCCATGGCTTTTAATTTAAATTTATTTGCTTCCCTCTATCCTTATATATATTTACTGTTGGGTAAGTGGACCCCCGTACTAATCACTAAGCAAAGTGTATATCTGTATTGGATTGGTTAGTGCCTAGGCGCACCTCCCTAGCTGATACTTGCGGAAATGGTGCAGGGTTCCTCCACATATCATTCACTCCCTTCGTCTACTCTGTTGTTCTTCCCCAAATGATCCTGGCAAAAGAGGGCGACCTGGTTACTTCCCTCAGGAGTTAAGGGAAAAGTGTCCTTAGCATCGACCATTACTCCGTCATGCATGTGAAGACGGCGGGCTAACTACTGCCAGCGGGGATCGACATGTTTTATTAAACCATACAATAGAAGTTAACCTAGATTTTTTTTTCTCAACTTTCTTCTGTCGTAGTGAAAAGATATATTTTTTACCCATGGTTTTTTCTCGCTGTATTCGACGAAGGAGAAAATTGGCTTAATTTCTCGTCAATATCTTTAAGCCTGTCCTTTGTATCTTTCTCAGTTCTATTATTTAAGCATTGTCTGTCTTTTAACAAATATTTCAGTAATATATAATCATTTCGGTATGCAGTACCAACGAATAACCCTCCAAGTACATTGGATTGTCTTGGATATCCTCCTTGGAGGAAGAAAATAGTGGTACAGCATAAATAGTGTCATTATTATTATTCTTCTTCAGAACGTTAATCAGCCTCTACAACTTCATCAGAGGTCTACCTGCCATATTTCAACGAGCCTTAATTTCTCTATATATTCGTATGCCATTTACAGATTCTGTTTTACAGTTAGTGGATTATATATGAAGGAAACCCTATCTAATAAACAGTAATAACTACAAATCATAGAATGCAAAAGCGCTTCCTCTAAAAATAAAACAGGATAACATGTACTTTGAGGGCAACGGCAGGGAAGTGGTAAGAAGATACGATGCTTCTAAGGCATTGTTAGAAAATATTGGGTGTAGTTTGTTATATTATGAGGTATAAATTGTTAAGTATTGTTAGACGCATATGTAATGAGGTATAAATTGTTAAGTATTGTTAGACGCATATGTAAATATTTATATATATATATATATATATATATATAGAGAGAGAGAGAGAAAGAGAGAGAGAGAGAGAGAGAGAGAGGAGAGAGAGAGAGAGAGAGAGGTATAGGCAATTAACTATGCTGAGAATAATATTTAAGGCTTTAAAAATAGAGCTGTACTTCATAATTTTTTACATTTATACAGATAGCTCCTCCTGGACAATGTCTTTCCCAAATTACTTCTTCGATATCTACCGAACCGAACATTTAAAATTTAAAGACAGAGCCCACATCGAGTGAAGTGAAGTTATATATATTTTATTGATGTCAATATAGTTTTAACTTTATCATTAAATCATTTTATACTGTGTTATTAATTAATTATGTAATCTGTAACCCGAACTACACCAGTTACTCTTCCTGTAAGGACTATAAATTAAGCTAAACTTTGAGAAAAAAAAATCAGAAGGAAAACATCTTTCTGAAAGAAGAAAAACAGTTTTCTTCTTCTCAATCAGACTCAATATGTCGTCTATAATTTAAATAAAATGATCCTTTAGCTGATTAAATTATTTTAGACTAATGCTGATCTGTATATTTAATTTCAAATAAAAAAAATATCTCAGCAAACATCATCCGCTGAATCAACAAGTTTTCAGCCAGTAATTGAAGAATTATACTAATGATTTCGGGATTAGTTCCAAATCTGCTTTTGGGGCCGTACCTAAAACAGCAGTGAAGTCTCAATCGACCACAAACTTGTTTCAAGTCAAAAATGAATTATGTCGAACTTATATCTAGAAAAGTCAACAAAAACTTGAAAAAGACTTGAAACCCGTTTGTGGTTGATTGAGTTACCATTGAGGATTAATGACTTCAAACAGCTTGTTTAACAATAGAAATACCTTTTCAGTAATATTCCTTCCGATCAAGTAAGAGAGTTTAAATAAAAAAATTTAATTTATAAGCTAATCCAGCTCCATATATTCTACTGCTCTTCAAAAAGCTTGTTTACCAATAGCAACATTTAAAATATGTATACTTAAAATGTATTTATCGTTCCGAAAATGTAAGAGAGTTAGAAACAAACCAGGAAAAGTAAAAATAATGAGATACAGAATAAAATATTCCGTTGCTAATTTTATAAACACTCTAGCATCCGCAATATTCAAAATAATGAAACAAAATTTTGTAATCAATCAGAATTTTAAAAACCATTCGATGAATTCATTAATGGGTGATATCGGTTTTGGAGGATAGGTTTCTAATGGGAGATTAAAATTTACAAATGTAAAATGCTTTTTAATTAGTGTTTTGGAGAAGTTACTTGATCCCGATATAGACATAAAATTTAATTTTCCGTCAATTATATTCTTTAGCAAATTTATTATTTATTAGTTAAGATTATATTAACAACAATGGATGGTATGACGAATATAACTATGATAATTAAGTGCTTCCCACTCTAACTTCCTGGCTTGGTATTTCTTTTAACACTCCTCGCTCTATACGGCTTATAAGATTAAAGATTAATTTACTCTCATTACACAAAACATGGGAAATCTACTTAGTTTACGCAACTCTTGCGTTTTTTGGACCAAGCGAATTTGATTTGGGAAATTCTTACAAAATTCTTTTACTTAATTAAGGTAACGCGGCCTGTCTTCATTGTATAACCTTTTTTTATTTTTTTATTTAATTTTTCGATTCTTTGCATCTTGAACCAAATTTTGAAAGTGGGGTTTATGAATTTTACATTTTAAGTTGATTGCAACAGTTTATTTTTAAAGAAAATACAACTTTAGGAAGTAAATAATAAGTCAAGTTAAATAGAATCATTACGAATTTTATTTAGCGTTTTAAATAAATTGTATTTTAATTATATAATAGCTTAAAGAAGAAATAGATTTTTAACGTTTGCTAAGAAAAATGTCCATCCAAAATACACCTTATTCACATTTTTCATGTCTTTAAAAATGACACAAATTACAGGTAAGCGATTAATAAATAATAGACTAGAATATTATTTTTTTTTATATAATTTAAGACATGTCCAGAGATAGAATTATTTTAAAATTCAAGACGAAGCATTAGGAAACACCGGTTTTAAATCAATAATTTTTGTTGCCGCAATACTTGTTATTTTGTTCATTACATTTATTATTGTTATTTTAATTATTTAAATTAAGGTCCCGAGTAGAGTGACATCAAACTATCGGAGATTAGAGATTATTTCCTAGGGTATTAACTGGAGTACCATTTTACATAAGGATCTTACACTTGTAAAGGTAAATATTTATGAAAAATAAATATAAATGACAAATTTTAATTATTTTAAGGCTTTCAAAATTTCATTCTTGACTGACGAATTTTGTTTTTATTTCTTTCAGCTGTGTATTACAGAATTGGTTAAGTTCGTATAAGGTCCCCTGGACAATTCTTTTTTTTTAATGTTTTCAAACTGCATTAGTCAACATTTTAAAGAAAAATATTTAAAAAAATATGATAAAGAGTTGAGCATTATACAAATATAGAAGAAACTTAAGCTTTTTGATGTTTTACATAATTAATCAATGAATAAAAAAAACCTGCAACAAAGTCATTGGAGACTCCCAACATCCAGCAAAGGCACTCTTCCATCTGCTGTAACTTGCTATAAAAAAAACTTATAAAATCATATTTTCCTATTTTTAAACCAATTATATTATGAGTAATCAACGAATTTTTTGAACACCGTTTTAATTTGATATAGGTTAAGTTTTCAAATGTTTTTATAACATTTCAGGGTCATACATACAATCCAACTTACTTCTTAGGGTACTGTAAGGCTGTTCTTTTCTACGAATTTTCAATTTATTTGAAAATTTCTTATTTTTAAGTTTGCAGTTTAACGTTTATTACTTTATGAGAACAATACTATGCGAGAACCATCTGACTTAAAGAGATTTTTTTTAATGCTTAAGTGTATGTAGGCCTCCTGAATTTTTCAACCCCTAGACCCTCAAAAAAAAAAACACACATTCACACACCAGTTTAGGGGCGTTCATAGCCTCGCCAGTGACTTCCACCCATGCGCCAAGGTCTTCGGGGTTTTCAGGCCCTCGTACCTTAACAAGACAGACATACACGTCGGTTTACAGGCGTCCATAGCCGTGCCAGTGACCATCACAGACATCCTAGAGGTCTTCGGGTTTCGGAATAGAGGACCTAATCTTGGGGTTTCCACTACCTAAGCCCTCTGGAGCACATTTGAATAAATAATAATACCATAAAGACTTTAAGACTCTCATCTCACCTACATATAGCATAAGTAAATTATTTTAAATAATTCTAAAAAATAATACTAAAAAAATAATANTTAAAAATCACTAGAAAAGAATTTTTTATTTTTTATTACCCTTATAATAAAGTGTGACTTCCAAAGAAAAAAGAATATTTTCAAAAATACCCTATACAGTTCAGTAATTTCAAAATATTGAAGTGATCCCTTAATTTTGTCCGGCAGTGTATATATTCTCCAGTCATTGAAGAATTTTTTCTAGGAATATAACAACTTTTTTAATATGGCTTTTATTAATATGTTTAATATCTGTCCTGATTCTTTTAAATCTATAGTATGTCTAATATCTTTAATTTTAAATGTGATAGTTAATCAGAAAATATGACTTAATTCTACCCGTTTAGTGACAGCTCACTTCACAACACATTTTTTATTTATTTTTTTATTTTTTTTATATACATTGCGCATCAACTGCTGACGGTCATTAGCGCTACCGACCGAAGATTTGACAACAATCGGATACTTGCGTTGCGTCTGAGGAACCCCTACTTTCGTTGGTGAGTTTTAGCTGTTCAGCCTGCAAGTTTTCTGTTCCAGACGGCACTCGTGGCTCTAAACAACAGCCGAAACCTGAGGAACTCTTCTCCTCCATGTCCTTTGCCTGGCTTCATGAGTTACATGGAATGGCGAAGTTCAGGTGGAGCGAATATGGACCTGGAAGCCCTTTTCAGGACTAAAGGGACTGTGAATCCTAGTCCTCTGTGTGACCTTTTCGCCCTTCCCGGGAAGGTTACCCAAGAATAGGTTGCCTCTGAGGCGGAGGAAGACAAGGTGGACAGTGTACCAAGTACTTCGAGCCCCGCTAATATTTTAACTTCTTTTGACGTTCCATCAGTTTCTGTTAATAGTTCTTTATGTCGTTCTAGTAGTTCAAGTGTTAATAGTAATTGAAATAACGCCATTATTAGCCGGGAAAAGTGTTTATCAGAGTTTCTTTTCGCTTGTCTTCACTACACTTCAAGGATACTTATAGAATTTGCGAGAATGATCTTTTCGTTGGGAAAATGTCTCTAATTTTAGTTTTTTTTTTTTTTTTTTTTTTTTTTTTTTTTTTTTATTTTTTTTTTTTTTTTTTTTTTTTTTTGTTATCAATGGAGTTATGAGAATCATTCAACAACGCTCATTCAACCGAAAGAAATGAGAACTAAATTCGTCTATCACACACTTTTTGGTGTAAAATAAACCTATTTCTAGGTTATGTGGACTAAATGAGATGTAAAATTGTGCTGATGATGCTAAATGAAAAAAAATAGTCACTCCACTCGAAATATTAATTAATTAGACCATTTCAAAGATTAATTACCCCTCCCTTAAAGCAATTCTGGCAAAAAAGGAAAACTAAATAGACTTCCACTACTGCTAAATAAAAACTGATTGATAACATTTTTCATGTTTATTAACATAAAATAAAAAAAATTGTTTATTACTTACAAAATTATCAACCATTGTAATCAAGAAGTTTTTTATTAAATATTCACCTCAAACTTTGGATTTTTCAAGATTAAAAAAAAAAATATGAGCTGTTATAAAAATTGCTTTAGTCCACACTTCGCCGAACCTTAGAAATTTCAACTCAACATAATTGAGTCATAAATACGTTATTTATTTTGTAAATTTAATTCATATTCTTAAAAATTGTTTAGGACTAATTACTTACAAAATAGAGGGATCAAAATAATTTAAAAAATTAAGAGGGATATGTTTAGATCTTATAATAAAAAAATTCATATAATATTTGAAGGTTGGAATTTTAAACAACTAATAAACTTTTTCGATTAAAGGATTTATTTAGCAGCATTTGTTTCCCTCTTATGGTTTTTGTTGTTGTTTTTATCTTTAAAACTGTTGATTTCAAAATCCACGACTCAAATCAAAAACTCTTATAGATCATAACTGCCAAAAATTGTGAACTATAAAATTTAATAGGAGTTGGTTGAACTTTTCCCTGATTTAGCGCACTAATTATTTTATTTTTATAATACTCAGCAAAGAATTAATCTTGCAGTGGTTATTTTTCTCCGTGAGTAGTATAATACAGTAGATGGACAAAAATCTTTTTTTTAAACCCCACATCTAACATTCGTTTTTTCACGTTTCAAGATATGTAGAATACAAATCAGCAAAATAAAAAAGCTATCTATTAGCTACGAATACAATTCTTATTGACATTTTTTTTTTTCATTATCTCTTCAACGTATCTTTCTAAGAATTCGAAAATATTGTAAAATCAAGATTGTTTGAAAAATAGATCTTTTTATGAAAAACATATCTGTCAATAAAACCAACAATATTCTGGAGTTCCTAATATGTTTTGAAAGTTTTTTTGTTTTGTTTTTTTGTTTTTTGACAGGTAAACAGAAAATGTGCATACAATAACATAGATAAACACAAGTGGGTTTTGTAAATCAATTTTTTTTTATAAACAGTTTCTCAATTCCGGCCATAGAGGGGAAAGAGACATAGATTCACTTTGCTTACTCTGAACAAGTACTGAAACCTACATTTCCGGTGGATTATATTGAATTGGGGAACACATAGGTTGAAACAACTGGACTCGTGAGCCAAAGGTCCCGGGTCAATATTCACAGTTCATACTCACGGAAGCGCATTTTCTTTCCGCGCTTCTGTTTCTAATGATCCAGGGAATTCCTGATCGTCCCTAGGGAACATCCAGTCATAGTTTAGTTGCATTTCTTATTGAATGGGGAAAAAATTACTAGGCAGAATGGTTAGCTAACTATTAGAACAACTAGCGTGCTAACTCGATATTTACAGAAAAAGCAATAAAGTTTCTAGTTCTATACACTATATAGTAATCAGCCAGAGAGTGTAAATTATATACTTAGTAAATTGTAAATTGTCGTTGTAAATTGAAATGTCGGGAGCACCTAAAATGGACTCAGGAAGATTGGAGCCTCGTATTATACAGCGATGAGCGAAGATTCTGTCTCCGATCTCCAGATGGACGGGAAAAGGTATGGCGAAGGCGGGGAGTGCTCCANTATATCTGTAGATGAGACTAATTGCTCCATGTTATCTTTGGAATCAAGTATCTGTTAAATTCTCTAATTCTTGTGTGTGACCCAAGAATTCCGCTTTGTCTGGAGTAATAAGCACTAGAATTTATAAATTTATCATTTATCATTTATCTTGCATTTTATTAACTCTAAGAAAAGTACAGTAATCATGAAAAAATAAGACATCGAGTTTCCATCCAATTTTATCGTTCTAATGCCCCGTTAACCATATATATATTTTTTTTTGCCTTAAAAGTTATATCTTCTCGAACCCACTACTTTTTAGTAGATTCCTTCTTTCTTCTTTTAGAATATTTAGAGTAAATTATCTATAAAATTAATGAATAATACTGGACTAAAGCTGTCTCCTGGTTTTATGATAGGAGAGATAGTTCTTGTTCGATTAAATTGATTTTTTTTTTTTTTTTTTAATAGAATTATCTTCAAATTTTCTCAATCCTACGTTTTACTCTTATCGAAAAATGTTCCCATTCAAAACCATTGATTCTAACTACACTCTTAGATTGTAGGTACGTTAGGGAGTCGAGGGATATTAATTTGCACAAAGTTTATTACTTTGGAACTCGTTTTGGAACATAGTCAAAGGTCTCCGTTTGACAGTACGGCTATGGAGCATATAACTAGGGGTCTTCTCACTTCAGGTGTGATTATAATTATATCACATATACACTGACACTCATACATTTACACTATTAACGGGACACTACATCCACCCCAACATTACATAACAAGAACAGTATGCACCCGGGATTCCCTTACATAGGTCCCGGATGGGGGATTAAGTCGGAGTGGTCTGAGAAATCAGAAAACCTACTCATAAAGTACTACATATTCCCAAAACCCTGAAACTCTATCCTCCACTTCAGGGATTAAAGGATCTAAAATTGATCCTTAACATATGGTCTTTTACCGACGAATTCTATAAATATATCAAAACAGTATATTTTTCTTTATTTCTCTCCTAAACACTTAATTAATAAAATATGACATCTTAATACAAAATAACTTTAAGATATACGGGAGAAAGCAAACCCCACCTCCCGATTCTACTCCATTGAAAATATTTAGGTAAAAATGGAGGAATACACGTATGATGGGTGACAGACTGAAAAATACCTTCACACATGTAACGAAAACTCGAAGCAATGTTGTTCTACCAGAGTTTACAAACTCTCATACAATAAGGACAAGTAGGGTGGAAACTATAAACTATATACGATGAACACATACATACTTAATAAATATTATTTTAATAATATTAACAATTTACGAGAAAATGGACATTATCTCACTGCCATACATAGCTCTGTGATAGCATAGACATAAAAGGGTAAGAAACATAGACATTTGAAAAAGCATGAAAATATATAAAAAAAACTAAAAATATCAGACAATACCACACAATTATACCACAGTATTATAATGTTATATTTAAGGAATTCTTTTAATGCTTTTATTGAGAACTTAGTAACAAAACTGAATCTATAAACCTCATCACAAGTATAACAATATGTTTATTATAATTTATATACACAACATATGCCCTCAGATAACATATTTTGACCGCAATTACCAGTAAATTAAATGAAAAAACACGGAAAATCTCACAAAAATGCCTAGCAATGAATAAATCATCAAATGAAAAGTATTCATACATAAATACAGCCATATAATACATTTGGTCACCTTTCAAGGAAGGAGAAAGCAGGAGAATAGAATTCTTGCTATCTAACGATTCAGAACCACTAAAGCTCACGAACGGACTTAGTATAGAAAAATCATATTTAACTTGTTTAGGGGTACCAAATTGATGAAGAAGCTGGAATTAACAGCGAAGTAGAATTACCAGAGAAGACCAAAATGAGAATCTTTAACACGGTTTACGCCCCACATTTCCATCAGCTACTATGACTGTGAATCCTGGGCCATCACTATTGTACATAAAAACAACTATTGTAGGTAATACAATAAAATGAATAAATCTTATAGCTGTTACTGTGAAGACAAGAAGGAGCAGAGCTCGAAACACCACCATGCACTCAAAGTGTTTCACCTGTAACGGATTGAACTTATCCTGAGATATATTATCGGGATAACTTATTGACTAATAATGTTATAAGTTAAATAAACTAAGTACTAATAATAGGTGACAACGTCATAACCTGATGGAAGATTTGTGTGTTTAATGTATATAGAGAAAAGGGGTAGGTGTTATTAGTATTAGTATTGATAAAGACTAGGAAGGAGGATGTCGTGAGAACCAGACCCGTACGGAAAGGGGCCAATTGAAAGTTGACATTTGCTCCTTTTTATAAAAGCAGCTCGCTAGTGGCCCCCCGACTAAGTGATAAGTTAGTCCCAGTTTGAGTCAATTTCCGTGGCAGGTCACCGGGCTGGTAGTAGCCTCTGCATTGCCCGTAACAGTGATAAGTGATAAGAGACTGTAATTAACTTTTTATCTTGAGACCTCTTAGTAAATTAGCACATTTAATTTATTTTTACATTAATTAATTTATAGCTGTAATTATTAGGAGTAATTATTTGTAATAATAAATTAACTTTCATTTATCTTTGTTTTTAAATAATATCGAATCGTAGTCCGTAGCATCACCGATATTTGGTTAAATTCAGTTAAACAAATGAATGTGAAAAGTAAAAACCATATGTATGTCGGGCAGGGATGTCGGGCAGGGATGTTTGCACCCTGATGGAGAACTTTATTGAAGGACTGACCTAATATTCACTAATGTCGACAGTTGCTGTATGCATAATTCCTCCGGGTTAGGGAGATTTGTCTTCTCTCTGCTCGGGCCGAGTTAGGTGACGCTGACAGCCAAAAGCCTCCTCTTGCCGGGAAAAGAAAATACCCCCTCCCCTCTTGAGGAGGAAAGGGCTCCTGGTACACTTTACATGGATAAGTGTCAGGGGAATTCAACATTTCTTCTTGGCGAATATTTGTCTTTCTCTTTGTTAATTAACGATAAAGGGATCATTGGTCAACCATTTGGTGAGGTTAGTTAGGATTGTTATAAGGAATATAAAGGATATTTATGAAGAACTTTTTTTTTTAAATAAAAAATCTTTACTTATTACATTCTGCTAATGTTCTAATTTGATGGATTAGTATAATACACACACACACACACACACACACACACACACACACACACACACACACACAC
>KZ807112.1:253457-270755 GCA_000696205.2 Oncopeltus fasciatus
AAAAAAATATAATAATATAATATTTTGAAGAAATTCTGTTTTGTAAATAGGAGCGAATTTTTAGATTAGAATTTTTATTTTTTGATGGGGAAGTAATGATTTAATATATGAAGGTCTTTACGAAACTCGGAATTAAAGCGTTTATAGATATATTTTATTTTTGCATGGGTTCTGAGATGAATCCATTGAACATTCTCGAGTGATGAGAGCGCATTCAGAATCAGAATTCGGCTTATTGATTACAAAAATGGAGTTTAGACCAGATAGCGAATGTATGACCTTATTTTGTAAGATTAACGCAGTACAGCAATTCTTCATAAAACTCTATATAACAAGTAAGTCACCTAAGAAGGTAACTATGAGGTTTGTGTGAGCCCCTTAGCTTTGGACCAAATTTTACAATTGACACCGTTAGTTGAACTAATTAATTTGTAAAATTAGAAAAGAAAATTGGGTTAAAATAAAGAATAGTTTGAATAATCTTTTAGTTTTCAGCTATTATTAGTATTATGACAACAATTTATTAATAAATGAAATATATAACTTGAAGAGTATCTTTCTTTCATAAGGTAAAATTAGAAAAATTCCATTATAGTCCAATTCATAGTCTATAACATTTATTAGCGGAAATACACTTTACCATAATATAACCTTCCAGCTCGTTTTTGACAGGAAGGTAACGCCAGACTATTGATACCCTTGACAGTGATGCCAGTTGATTTTAATTTAATTATTTATTTTACCAGCATCACTAATTTTTATAATCGGTTTTAATTAATTATTTCACTTCCTGCATCCTACAAATTTTTATAAGAACAGCTTATCAAATATGATACAAGATCTTATCAGTTGAATTGTGTGTTCTTCCTCTCTTTCCACTTGGCCAAATGACAATCGTAGTGACCTGGTGCAAAAGGTACTGGACTCCTGAGCCAAAGGTCCCAGGTTCAAAGTTTACTGAGCATATTTTTTTTTTTTTACTTTCTGTGCATCTGTTTGTGATAACCCAGAGGATTCCTGTTAGTATGAGAACCCTATTTACGGAACCATTCTTCATTAAATAGAAATAAATCGGGCGGCTGGCCACACGCCTTCTCTAGTGTGTAGTTGTCTAAAATCGAATTCAAAAATTTCCACCCGTTAAAATTTTTAAGCTTATTATGGCCTGTTGCGAAACAAATTGTTTTTTTTTTCAGTTCAAATAAGTTGGTCTGAAATGGTGTAAAATTAGAAAGCTTTCAGCACGTGGAATAAATGTGTGAACCATTTTGCATTTGTTACACCTTCACTATTAATGAATAATTATAAAGAAATGAGAGTGAAGTTAATAAGAAATAGTCACAAACCTCCACTATTCATCATATTGGTATTATACTTAATATAGAGGAGAAGAAATTTCACCTCGACTAACTTAGATCGTTGGTCAATGAATGGGGTTGGACTGGAAAGCGCTCTCCATTAAAAATAAATGTGTGAATTGTGGAGATTTGTGACCATTTCTCATTTAAATTTCACCTTCACTATTTATCATTATTAATAAAGAATTGTGGGTGAAGTTAATAAGAGATAGTCACAAACCTCCACTATTCATCATATTGGAGTTATTCTAAACTTTGAAGAAAAAAAATTTCACCTCGACTAACTTAGATCGTTGGTCAATGAATAGTGTAGGACTGGAAAGCGCTCTGCATTTAAAATAAATGTGTGAACTGTGGAGGTTTGTGACCATTTCTCATTTAAATTTCACCTTCACTATTTATCATTATTAATAAAGAATTGAGGGTGAAGTTAATAAGAGATAGTCACAAACCTCCACTATTCATCATATTGGAGTTATTCTAAACTTTGAAGAAAAAAAATTTCCCCTCGACTAACATAGATCGTTGGTCAATGAATAGTGTAGGACTGGAAAGCGCTCTGCATTTAAAATAAATGTGTGAACTGTGGAGGTGTGAGACCATTTCTCATTTAAATTTCACCTTCACTATTTATCAATATTCATAAAGAATTGTGGGTGAAGTTAATAAGAGATAGTCACAAACCTCCACTATTCATCATATTGGAGTTATTCTAAACTTTGAAGAAAAAAAATTTCACCTCGACTAACTTAGATCGTTGGTCAATGAATAGTGTAGGACTGGAAAGCGCTCTGCATTTAAAATAAATGTGTGAACTGCGGAGGTGTGAGACCATTTCTCATTTAAATTTCACCTTCACTATGTATCAATATTCATAAAGAATTGAGGGTGAAGTTAATAAGAAATACTCACAAACCTCCACTATTCATCATATTGGAATTATACTTAATATAGAGAAGAAGAAATTTCACCTCGACTAACTTAGATCGTTGGTCAATGAATGGGGTTGGACTGGAAAGCGCTCTGCATTTAAAATAAATGTGTGAACGTTGGAGGTTTGTGACCATTTCTTATTTAGTTTTCACCTTCACTATTTATCAATATTCATAAAGAGTTGTATGTAAAGTTAATAAGAAATAGTTACAAACCTTCAATATTCATCATATTGGTATTAGACTTAGTTTGGAAGAGAAACATCTCGACTAACTTAGATCGTTGTTCAATGAATAGTGTAGGACTGGAAAGCGCTCTGCTTTTAAAATAAATTTGACCAATTGACTGTGGACATTTGTGACCAATTTTAATTTTATTGATGTTACCTTCACTATTTATGAATATTTATATTTCTCTATTTGTAGAAAATTATCTCCTACAAATAATGGGTCTATTTAATTGCTTCAGTTTAGTTCAGCTCTATTTGGAACCTTTTAAAATGTTTTATTTTATTTTTGCAATCAGTCTTTCTTTCTGTGCTTTTGTTTGTAATGACCCAGAAGTGTATCCTAGGTAGTTTCCAGTTCTAATTGGGAACCATTTGTCATTGAATGGGAAAAAAAACCAGTCTGTAAGAACAGTGTTGTTATTGTGCGGTGAGAATAAATCATGCCTAAATTTATTTCCCCCTGCAACACAACCAAAATACCATAAAAGGTCACTTGTATACAACTCGACCCACTCGACATCTCAGATCCTCTACAGGCCACGGATCATCTAAAAGCAAGCTGGCCTTATTCAAGAGGGCCGAATCTAATGCCCGTGGTTCAGTTGTGTAAGGCGTTTTCAGCTACCCGAGCCTGGATGCTGAAGAAGCCAAATTTCCACAAGTAATGTCTCACCAGACCCAGAGGACCTAATTAGTACAGAAGAAGCCTGGGAGAATTTCCAAGCAATTTATCACAGCCTTGAATGAGAATACGAAGGCAGGAGGTGCGAAAGTACAAGGTTCCAACGTCCTCAGAAGAATTAAGTACAAATAAAGCCTTCTTCAGAGCACAAACCAAATACTTCCGCCTACTATTAAATACCCCTTCAGGGTAAGAAAAAAAAATTTCCCCCTGAGCCTATAGGGGAAATTTGTTTTTTTAATTAGTCAAAAAAATTTTAAATGGTTAAAACACTATTCTCTGTTCTACTGTGGGGCCCTATCATTTAAATGAATAAAAGCCTGTGAGTTTATTTTAAAAAATATTTTCTTAAATAAAATGGCTTCAGTCTTTGATTGTAAGAGTGTCAAGATGAAAGCAAGAAATCTACAAAATCATTTAATTTAAATTTACAAACTTCTTAATTAATTACTTAGCTCCTTAGGAACCTAGAGATAGATGATATTAGTTTACAATTTAATTTAGGAATAAGCTCCATTGAAACTCTCTTTAGCTAAGGAATTCTTTCCTTTAGGCGGAGAAGAAAGCAATTTAATTTGTATACAAAGTTATATAACAAATAAAAATAAATAAACAAAGGGGTTAGTTTTTAATACGGTTTCAAAACAAATTTTATCAGGGAAACAGGGTAGGTAGGATCGGGTTTAGGGGCGATCAACCCTTAGATTATTACGCCCTTCAGTATAACTATTGCTTGAGTAGGTAGGATCGGGTTTAGGGGCGATCAACCCTTAGATTATTACGCCCACATCTATCCAGGGGAACAGGGTTCGTACCCTAGGATTCCACTCTTGGTACCATAGTTGTACAATTGGGAGAGCTGTAGTCGCGTGGCTAGAGTCAGCGCAGCGACAGCACTATCCTGGGAGTGGAGGAAAGACTACAACAGGTCCAGTATGTGAGAGTGAAACACTACAGTGACTAAATCACAGATCCTCCGGGGGAACAAAGGTTGGAAACTGGACTGATCACTGCGTTTCTGGAAAAATTGCCAAGAAAAAATAGATCTCTGAAGTCTGGACAACGGCACATGGTTACTTACAGTAGGCGGGACCAGATTCCTTATGCCTAATAATGTCAATTGAAGAAGAAGAAGAATATACAAACCAATACCACTTTTAAGAATATACAAAAATTACTAATTAATTAATTGATTTTTAATTAAATGTATTTGTGATTTATAAAAAAAAAATCAAACATACCTTGTAGGGCATATCGAGAAAGCTATTCTGACTAGACGCTCTGGAAAGATCAGGAGGGTCTGGAACCGTAGCGTGGAGCTAACATGGCCAAATTCTTTCCTCACTGGAAGCTGCTGAAACGAAAGAAAGGAAATGGAATAAATTTCAATACAATTTAGTTTAATGTAAGATTATTTCTTAATTAGATTTTTTAAATATATTCTAAGTGAGTTTTTAGAAAAAAATTTTAATAAATAAACAACAGAAAAACATATAATATAATATAATTTTTCACATGTAAATTTAAATCATGCCACGTATATGTTATCCCATTTAAATTGTTGATATGCCACTAATAATAAACAAAATATTGAAAATTATTCAATTTGTATTTCCATACAATTTCAGGCAAAAATAAATCCAGAGCTGGAAATGGAGGGAAGTACTCCTCCATCTTAGTTAATTTGCAAATATCTCCCTTAACAAGCTTCCTTATTTTATTTTTATTATTTTTTTTATTAGATTTAGGGCCTATTATTACTAAATGTTTCGGCGAGAATATCAATTTAAATGTTGATATTTGGTTGAAATAGGATAACTAAAGGGAGGGAAGGACTTTAAGGGGAGACTTAAATTTATTTTTCCACCGATTCCTCTTCCAGCCAATTTAAATCGAGGCGAACTCTTTTGCGCTCATTCATCTTTCAGGCTTTTAAATTAACTTTAGTAATTTACTCTTAGTTATATACATATGTAGTGAAACATGGGAAATCTGATTCAATGGCGCAGCTCCTGCGTGAATGATTTCTTTAATTTATCTCCCTCTGAACCCCCCTTTTCGTCTGAACCCCATTTGAAATTACTGATTCCAGCCATTAACTAACTCATACAACGGTTTGAAAAAAATAAAAAATTAAAAACCCAACTTGGTTTCATTATTTTAAAAATAAGCGAACGCTGCAGCACAAAAAGAAAATATTCTTCTTAAAGGGCTTTATTTTTAGCTTATTTAATGTGAATCAGTGAATATCTGTAAATAATTTTTAAAAAAGCAATCAATAGCTTGATTTCCTCAAAGGAAATCTGCTAATAATCTCTAATTTTATACCCCATATTTATTTACAATTATTCATTATGATATGTGGAGCTTATTTATATGAATTTTGCAGTTAAACAAAATCTCCCTCATAAGGATTCAGTGGGGGGGGGGGGGGGGAAATACACATAAATATAATGATAGTGCCCATTTGTATGTTTAAGATTGCAACGCTAACACTACAGTTTAGACTGATCCAAGTACTTATGATTATATATATATATACACACATATATATTTCAGGTACATGTTTTAAAATATTTAGATCGTCTCACCAAAACTGTCAACAGTAAAAGACAAGAAATGAATAAACAAAAGCCTAAGATTTAATGACTCTAACCTCTCTGTGTCACAGTTCCCTGTTCAGAAGAAGTGAGATAAGGAGTTGATAACGTTTACATGCGAGACATCTTGTCACTCCTGACCCCTGCCTGCACGTTCCTGGCATGGAGCGAGAAGATTTTGACATCTGGGATGTGTTTCAGTAATTCCAATATTGATAAACGTCATATTTTTTTATTTATTTTAAATATATATCCACTATTCATCATATTGGAATNTATATATTACTTATTTATATGTCTGTACGCCCCACTTCATCATTGTTATTGGATTAACGTAAAAATTTATAAGACACTAAAGGTGCAATGTTATTAAGAAAAATACTTAAGAAAGTAAATTCGAATTTATTTGAATCGTAGTGGGAGCTAGAAAAAGAAATTTAAATTCGAATTTGTTTAATAGTTTGGGCGAAATTTTAAGAATTTACAATGTTTATTTATTTTTTTAAATATAGAAAGTGAACTCGGTATTTAAGCTTCCTATGGGAAAAGAGTGAATGGCATTATTTTTGTTAATATCTGACTAGTAGATAATTGGGGACGGGCATAAGTGACAACATAATTGAAAAATTATCTTTTTTTTTTCTTAATAGGCAGAAAATGTATTACTTAAAGATTCATCTTCAGTAACATTTTAAGAAAAAACAATTTAGTAAATATTTATGAATTTAAGTATTTAATCCTGACCACTTCTTACTACATCTCCCGGCCGGGATAATTTAAGTCTGTTATACTTGTTGCCCGAAATGTCCTCTCAATCCCTTAAAAATTATTTGTCATTTAAACGTATCTCTGTACATGTTTAAAAAAATTTAGGGAATATACTTCAGAAAAACAAAATATATACATATATACGGCGATAGAAAGCGAAATATGTCTATTAACAACATATCATTCAGGAATGAAAATAATTAAGTACGAATATTAAATTATGTTTTCTTTTTAATATATAAATTGCAGGTACTTGTGAGGAAATTTTGCGTTTGTATTAAATGTACATATATATATATANTGAAATAGCAGTCCGTGTGCTATGGTGGTGTGAGTGTATTGGTATATATATATATCACCTACTTAATTTGATATCTAAACTTTATGTTTGGATTTTTAATTTCTGATACAGTTAATTTAAATTTATGGGAAAATGTAATCAAAACACAATGGGTTTTTCAATGTATTTTGCTAACATTTATGTGTTTTACTAAGTTCAAAATCGTCCAAAAGCCAACCTTGGAGGAATTATTACAAGACCAAGTTAGTTATACAAGCTTATTTATATGCCTGTCTTTAAGAAAAACATAGGGAAATAGAAAATCCATTTAGAAAAAAATAATTAGGAAATCTCATCTAGATAAAAAATATAATTATAAGTACTGAAAAATACAGTAAGAGTTACCTGAATTGTCTAGGCACGGGCTTTATCAATCGACTGAGTACATTGGCTCCTAACATACTTAACTTAAGGGTGGGGGTAGACTAATATTAGGGTTGGTTCAAAGTCCTTGCGTCAGTCCTCAGACTTAAGTATTTATCTACTTTCCTGTCTAATTTTTTTTTATCTCAATTCCTGCATTTATTTTAGCACTGTATTATTTTATCAGATTTCCCTAAGGGAATCCAGTATATTTATGAGGAAAAATTATTAGCGTACATTTAAATGTGCGTGTGTTTAATAATTCCTAATAAGCTGGATATACAATTATTTTATATACAATTTACATGAATAGTAAATAATGAAATTAGTTGATTACAATATACAATTAACAAAAAATAATAATAATAATATAGCAAACAATAATTAACAACATTGTAACAAAAAAGAATTAATGAAATGAAAAAAAGAATTTTGAATTAAATTAAAAACATGAACTAGAAAATAAAGAAAAAACTATACAAGACTGAATATTTAAATAAATATACGGTTTCAATTATATATATATTGTAATCACAATGTGATAATTTAATTATGAGTATCTCTCATTTTTATAATTAATTTTTTCAAGAGAGATTTAAAGGAATGTTTTGGATTCTGGTAGTAATTTGTCCATTAATAAATTTGCTTCTACTGGCCATTTTCCGTATTCCAGTAGTGTCTTTCTTGTTAGTTCTATCCTAGTAGTGTACAGTCGTATATCACATGTTGGTATGTCTGTTCGTGTGTAAAGTTGAAGATATTCAAGGGTTGGTTGAACAGTAATAGTGACATAATTGAAACACTCTTCAACTTTATTTAGCCTCACTACTTTATACCCTTATTAATAAGTTTACTTTCTTTTTATTGATTATTAAAAAAAATAAATTAAAAAAAATACTTTAATGTATTCTTTTATATTGAAAAGATATTACGATTTCGAAGGTAAGACATGCAGTGAATTTTTTTTTTCACACAAAAAATGACGCTTTAAGGAATGAGGCAAAAATAAACAGAACAAAACAAAAATATACATAAAACCCTAAATTTCAATATAGCGTTTTCGTAGTCACTACTACGAAAAAAAAAATGTTTTATTTTAGAGTAAATAGTTGTCTGTCAAGCTTTTTGAGGAGAAGTCTGTCAAGCTTTTTGAGGAGAGGTCTGTCAGGGATTTGGTCTTGGAAGCTGAAGAATTAGAACTGATTAGTAAAAAAAAAAAAAAAAAAAAAAAAAAAAAAAAAAAATTTTTTGCCTACGTTTCAGCCTAAATTATTCTTTCTACTCCGTACCGTAGAGCAGAAGACTCTCTTTCCCCTTCACCCAATTTGGTATGTCAATATCAAAATATTATGTATTTTTTCTTATATATCTTTGGTATTTACTTTTCAAGCATTATATATAGTTGATTACATACAATTTTATCATTTAATTTATTTATTCATGTATGATAACATATAGGCTCAAAAGGAGAGTTTTTTTGACCATAGATATTATTCTTAGATGATTTTAGTTGGGGTTCGGTCAAGGTAGATCCAAAAAACATAAATTTAAAAAATGTATTTTTTATGTAAGGATTATCTGCCGACGTTTCGGTTTACATTGTAAGCCATCTTCAGGGCTATCATGAAGATGAGAGAGGACGTCCTGTCCCTAAGTTCACATTTCCATGACTGAATTTATTTTACCTTGACAGAACCTCAACTAAAATCATCTAAGGATAACATATAGGCATGTTTTAAC
Organism: Oncopeltus fasciatus; assembly: GCA_000696205.2. NCBI lineage: Eukaryota > Metazoa > Arthropoda > Insecta > Hemiptera > Lygaeidae > Oncopeltus > Oncopeltus fasciatus. The sequence goes on from KZ807112.1 coordinate 262,471, forward strand.
CATTTTATCATATTTTGTATGTTTTCTTTTGTTACTCAGCCCTGATGAAGGCCTGATATTAACCCCGAAACATTGGCAATCAAGAAGAGTAAACTATTTATTATATTTATAAATATTGTATATATATAATTTATAATAATACTGAACAATTAGCGCGTATATTGTATAACTGATTTGTACAATGTTAAACTAGATTTAATACAATTAGTTCACTCATATAGGCCGACCTAGAAGCCCAGAATCGTCGGCTCGTAGGAAGAAAGGGGTGAAAATTAAAAGAGTATCTCATGCTCACGAGGGCCGTTCGTGTGGGAATAACAAGCAAGCCCCTAATGATTCCGGGGGGAATATGTTTTCTTCCCTTATTTGCTTATAGTGTTAATAGGGGAGAAAGAGAGAGAGAGCGAGCGAGAGAGAGAGAGAGAGAGAGAGTGAGTGATAGAGCGATGAGAGCCGTCTCGCTGGGATGGGCATATGTAATCAGGTACCCGGAGTTCGCTTACGGATAAACAAAGCATTTCTATCTGGTGCAGAACATAGGTCTGAGGGGCGAACAAGAAGGCACCGCGTTCTTTGAAGGCCATTAAATGAATTAAAGCAAAAAGAGTAAGCAGAAAAGTCCGTCAAGGGGGAATTGTGTAAACCGAGCGAATTCCACCTTAGAATATTTGTATACAAAATTTTCCAAATTCTATAAAATATCTTTTATCGAAAATCAGTCAGCTTTTCATTGCTGACTTACTAAATATTAAGCCCGTGTCAGGGACAAATTTTTTTCTTCCTTACTTGACTTTTATTATTAACCCCCACTCTTAATTGTTCCTTTGTAGAGTTTAAAAAATATCTGTTTTGAGCTTATTTACTCTAAACAAAATATTGTTTGCCCGCTAAATCGAAAAAACCTCTTGTACTCACCATTTACATTGTAGGTAATCCCCCACTCTAAAAGGTCCAATTTTGATCAATAAAAACTCAGCTTTTCATTTTACGTTTAAAAGCAAAATGCTGAACTTCATTAACAAAAATTGAAAAATCTCTCTATCACTCTCTCTCTCTCTCTCTATCTCTCTCTCTCTCTCTCTCACTCTCGCTCTCTCTCTCTCTCTCTCCCCTCCCCTAATCTTAAAATTAATAAAATAATAAAGTCTTCTTTTGTAATAAATAATATAAATAAATTTTATATACAGAAATAGTTATTAAATTTTTTTTTTTTTTTTTACTGCCTCGTTTATTAGTAAAAGTGATGTTACAAATTTGCTATGAAATAGCAGTCCGTGTGCTATGGTGGTGTGAGTGTATTGGTACACCACCTGTAGCGACCCTTTTACCCGTAGGTATGTGCGGGTTATGGTGAGAATATATCTGCGGACGTTGTGCTCCGAGGAGCATTACAAATGTAGAAACCGGTGGTATTAAATTGAAGTCTATAGCTGGTTATTTGTATATATTGAATATTTGGGGAGCTGAGGGAACTGTAGAAGCTTATAGAGGCTTATACTCCAAAAATGGAGAAAATGTACTTGTTGGAGAGCTTAAAATGATCCCAGGATTATTAGAATGTTAGAAATGTAAGTGGCTATACTCAGAATTACATAGGTATGCTAAACCCACTTGAAAAAAGAAGGCCTGTTAGCACAAGGAGACAAGACCATAGCAGGAATGACTGGTAGGCCGAAGGGCAGGTAGTTGCTGGGACTCACCACAGATAGCACAACTCTCCGGGGTTGACTTTCAACTGTGCGTTTGGCGGGAACTTTGAACCCTAGACAGCGGAATTAAAATAAAAATCTAAGTTTTATAATGATATCTATGTTTTTATTTGAGTTACGAAATGTTTATTAAGCACAATAGGTTAAAAATATAATTTTATAAAATTTATATTCTACAAAATTTTTATGAAAAAACGCTTTTACTGCGATGGCTGAATGTTTTTCCCCACCAGTATAAAGCCAGATTTAGTGTTCGTTCCTCGTTTTACGCACAATACTATCTCCAACATTTCAAATAGATGTCATTCACTATTATTTATGGGAAATCTGCTTAGTTTACGCAGCTATTGCGTAAATAACTTTTTGCTTGTGATCTTCATGTAGACCTTTACCTGAACACCGAAAATTGGTCTCTCTACTTAACCCCCTCCCTCTGCCCTACTTGACTTATCTCAGTCATTAACTAATTTCCCGACCATGCGCTAAAGGAAGCCAAAATACCACATATGGTTCTTATATTTTTTTAAATAATACTCTTTAAAATTGTCTTTGATTATTCAAAAATCCTACACAACAGTTTATTCTGTTTATTTCTGGATATTTATTTATCCTAATAAATTTAAAACATTATAAATAAAGACTGCAACTAAAAATTTAAACACACGCAATTTTTTAGCTTCACCTATACAGGATCTGTAAATATCGATTTAAATTTTTTTTTTCCTCAAGTCCATTCATGGCACCAATGTGACCAGCTCGATTTCCATGAGCGAAATCTGCTCAAAACAGATATTTCAGTTGCTGAATTCTTGGTGACTTGTTGACTAGTCGCGACCCCATTTTGCAGTCAAGCGTTACATTCCGGTTGTGGGCGGTCAGCGGGTGTTGTCTGCCCACACTGGCAATTCTCTACCTCAATAGTCACTGTTGAATTCTCCAGAAAAGCCCTTGTATGCATGACCTAATAGTATAGAAAAAGCTAAAATCAAAATGTTTAGGATTAAACCAGAATAAGTATTAACAATAATATTGTTAGGACATAATATAATTGTCAATTATTACTATATATATATTTTTTTTTGAGATGGCCTCTCTGTTAATTACCTAAAACTCTACCTAGATAAGGGCGTTATAAGACCTTTGTACTACCGCTCCAGCCACAAGGCTGAAGTTATCTGGTCAAAGTACAGACAGGTGGGAGGCGTTGAACTTAACATGTCTTGTCTTGGCTGATTATCTCCCACGCCTACACCCATTGTCTTTAAGGAAATAGTAATTTGCATTCAAAAACTTTTCTTTTCCTCATGTCTAATTCATAGATCATAAATGCATAGATTTTTAAAATACTAATATATACATATAATACTTAGTCAGGGCAAAAAATAAGAAGGGTAATAATAAAACTTAATTTTCATTATTATAAATTCATAATATAATACAATACACTACAGAATAAATGGAGAGTTTTTTGACCGTAGATATTATTATTAGATGATTTTATTTGGGGTTCGGTCAAGGTAGATGTAAAAAAATACAAATTTAAAAAAGTGGAAATTATTTAAAGATTATCAGTCAACGTTTCGGCTTACATTGTAAGCCATCTTCAGGGCTGTCTATCACGGAGACGAGAGAGGCCGTCCTGTCCCTAAGTTCGCATTTTTATGACTGAAGTCCAGTCATATTTTCATATATATTCCAGTCATAGAAATGTGAACTTAGGAACAGGACGTCCTCTCTCGTCTTTATGACAGCTCTGAAGATGGCTTACAATGTAAGCCGAAACGTTGGCAGATAATCTCTAAATAAATACACTTTTTTAAATTTGTATTTTTTTGGATCTACCTTGACCGAACCCCAACTAAAATCATCTAATAACTACAGAATAAATATTTAAAAATATAATATATATTAAGACTTATTAGCACAGTATGTTTTAGCCTATGAGTTATTCTAATATTATTTTTTAATATCTTCCTGAAGTGATATATCGTGTGCACTTCGCAAGGCAAAAGTCATGGGTTCAAATCCCGGTTCTTCTAGTTCTTTTACTGTTCTACTAGTTCCAAAGGTCCCTCACTAGGTGCGCTATAATTGTGGCAAAAGAGTGCTAGTCCTCGATATGGAAAATGTCGACGCCTCTCCCGCAGTAATGATAATATCCGTCAGTCTACTCGTGAAAATTTATCTAAGGGAGTAAATTCCTACAAATAAAATTCTCAGGCCTTCACAGTCAGCAGGAGTTAGGAGCAGTACTGATCACTCAAATCAAAAGTTGAGATAAATAGTATCGACTTAGGTCGAGGATGTTGAAAGACGGGGAGTATAACAATTATTATTAAACATAGAAAAGAAATCTTTGCACATCAAAAGATAAAATTCATCTTTAAGTTTCTAATGCGATTGAAGTCACTTCCCAACAGGACATTTTTAGCAGATTTCCCACATATTCACGTTGGTCTACGGTTCGACTCTCGAAAATTTTTTGCGGATCTTTATATATCCTTCATCTATATCCCACTATATGTGCGTTTGTGTGTATTTGCGAGTAAGCGCTTTAGCACCTGCATTTTTTTTAAAATAATGAAACCAAATTCGGTATTTAATCTTCCTAATTAAAAGGGTTGGATGGGTTCATTAAATCCTGACTTAAGGGAAGCGGGGTTAAAGATAAACAAACATGAAAATTTCAATATCTTCTTCACATTGTTGTTTTGAAAAAAAAAATGAATAAAAATTTATTTGTAAAATTTAATGTTGGTACTTTTTTTAATCTATAACAATTACTTTAATCCGCATATTGGTTTTTTTTTTTAAATAATAAGTCTTTATTTATTGCGGTCTATTAAAAAAAATCTTGTAATTTCATGACAGAGAGATTTATATACAATTATAAATAAACTTAGAAAATAATAAATAATTTTTTTTTTAAATTAATAAATAAGTGAACATCACTGTGCAGGGAGAAAAGGCCCATTGACCCCACTCTTAATAAGTTTAGGCATTAAGGCCCAGGAGGTCGCGAGGCCATCTCCGTTTTAGTCGCCGGGGAGGATTGTGGGGAATGGAGTCCGACGACAGGGATTGGGCATATGGATTAGGGTGAAATGGAAACATACTTAATTGTGAAGTGGGTGGAGATAAGATCTTGGTCGAAAGGAATATTAAAGTCGTGATGAAGGGTTGAGTTGGGCACATAATATGGAGCGTTAGCAATTATTCTTAGAAATTTGGATTGAAAGGATCGCCCAAGAGTTCTACACCGTAGGTCAAGGTTGGTCGCATTATGTCTTGTGGAGAGTCAGCTTCTTTTCTATTGTAATCTGTGGGCGCCTGTTTATAAGTCTCTAGGAAATAAATGCCATTTTGTGAATTTAGTGGGGCATCTTTTCTTTTTGTAATGTCGAAACCAAATTCGGAATTTAGGCTTTTAATTGCAAACGCTTGAAATAATTTTCTTCTTGTTAAAATCAGAATTGAAAAGAAGGAGGTTCAGAGGTCGAATTGTATATAATATTCATTGTTGTTTCTGTTATGAAAAAGTTTAAAAGAACATAATAGATTTAATGGTCATTTTCTAACAATTATGTTCAATAACCTTTTCACAGCAAAAACTTATAAAGTAAAAAATTTAAAAATCTATTTATTTGTGTTTATGTCGATAGAATATCCACTCAACCAGGTCAGTATAGAACAAACTTTTATAGCTTTACATTTATTTTCTTTTTTTTTTACCTTTTTATTTATTACATTCTGTTAAAATATAAATATTTTGTAATTTGATTACAATGAAAAGTAAAAATGGCATTAAATGTTAATCACATGAAGAGAGAAGTTGACCAATGACACCACTCTCAAATTTCTACAGACTATGTCCCATGAAGGTCACGGGGCCGTCTTCGTTTGAGTCGACGGGGAGGGTTGTAGAGCTTGGAGTTGGAAGACAAGGTCTGTGCTAGTGAATTAGGATGGTGTGGCAGTTTACTGTGGAAAAGGGTGAAGCGCGAAGAAATTAGATCCTGAACAAAAGGTATATTAAAATTGTGGTGAAGAGAGAAATTGGATACGTAATAGGGAGCATTTATGATTATTCTGAGGGTTTTGGATTGAAAGGACTGGATTCGTTGGATGTTGGAAGTTCTTGGCGGCACCCCAGATTGCTACATCTTATGTCCAGATTGTGAATGGTAAAGTCTTGTTTATTTTCATGTAAGTTTATTTTCTATCTATGGCTCTACTGAAAGGTATCTTTTACGCTCATTGTTCTTTCAGAATTGTAAATTAAATTTCCTAATTTACTATAAATTATAACAAACTTTAGTGAAACATGGGAAATACACTTAGATTAGGTAGTTCCGGCGGGACTTTTTGCTCATCCTTTTTTCACTTATGGCCCGAAAATCCTTTAAAGTACCCACCTCTCAAAGATAATGTCTCGTTCTCATTCTGCTTGCTTAGCGTACGCTTCCGAAGTGAGTACTGAAGAGCTGATGGGAAAATACTTTAAGTATGATTCAAATTAAGGTAGAGTAGTGAGTGAATGAATTAGTATCCCTTGGGGTAAATCTCTCAATGTAGGTAGATAGATAGATATCTAGATATCTAGGTGCTAGATAGCACCTGTACTTTCGGCCAATAATCTCAGAAGAAGGTTACCTGGGAGACAGTTCAGGAATTGCTGACTTTCCAGAACGAGTCCCAGAGGGCGGGGCGGGACTCCGAGGAGTGGACCGCTCTCCTCCCGCCTTTGGAGAGGCCTATTTTCACTGCCTGACCCATCAGAGTCCCTCGTCAGGGTAGCTCTGTCCATGCGCCAAAGATGAGGAATCGCGTGGACCAGGAGTTCCTGACATTACGCCTGCCAGGAGTGTAAATATAAATCCATGGTCAATGGTCATCATCCTACTCTACGGAAATATCAGTCAATTTCCCACTAGAAACTCATGGAATATCAACTTAATATAACAGCCATTCAAGATGCATTTGAGAAAAAAAAATGAACAGAAAGGACCCCTAACTTTACCTCTGAGACCGTTGCTATGTATAAGTTTCTTTGTCTATCGTTAGTTGCTAGACATAAGCTGCTAGGTTGCTAACTATAAAATGTTAGATACAGTTCAGTTTCCAGGTAACTAGGTATTGTTGCAAGGTATTCGTAAGTTGCTTGGTATATTGTTAGTAGCTAGATGTAAGTTGCTAGCTTGCTAAGTATAAAATGCTTGGTAGAAGTTACTAGGTATATTATTAGTTGCTAGATAAAAGTTGCTAGGTTGCTAAGTATAAACTGTTAGGTAGAATTTTATAGGTACGAGTTGCTTGGTGCATTGTTAGTAGCAAGATGTAAGCTGTTAGGTTGCTAAGTATAAAATGCTAGGTATAAGTTGCAAGATAAAAGTTGCTTGGTATATTGTTAGCGGCGATATATAAGTCACTTGTTATATTATTAGTTGCTAGTATAAGTTGCTTGGTATATTGTTAGTTGCTAGATATGTTGCTAGGTATGTTGTTAGTTGCTCAATGGAAGTATCTAGGTTGCTAAGTAACTGTGAAATTTGATAGATAAGAGTTGCTTGGTATTCTTAGTTGCGATATATAAGTTGTTTGATATATTGTTAGTTGCTAGGTATAAGTTGCTTAGTATATTGTTAGTTGGTAGGTGCAAGTTGCTAGGTATAAGTCGCTTGATGTATTGCTAGCTGCAAGATATAAATTGCTTGGTATAATGTTAGTTGCTAGGTAGAAGTTACTATGTATAGGTTGCTTAGTATATTGTTAGTTGCTAGGTAAAAGTTGCTAGGTTGCTTGGTATAGTTTCTTGGTATAAGTAGTTAGTATAAGTTGCAAGGTAAAGTTACTAGGTATAATTGCCAGGTACCATATAATATTATATTATACTAAAATAATATTATACGAACTACTTTGAATTATTTCTTTATGAAAATATCTGAAATAAAAGAAGTTTACTCCAATTCCTCAATTCCACAGAGAGTTGTCCTTGTTCTATTTAATGGGGTAATTGCCCCGAAAACTACTCACAATTCCCTAAGATCGTTTGATCAGCCCACATTTCATGGCTAAGATGAGAATATCCCAGACGTGGTGCTGTGATTGTAAATAGTATAGAGTTATTTGAGAAAAATGTGTATGATATCAAAATAATATTTAAGTATGAAATTAAGTCTTTCGCTCATCCCCTGAAAAATAATGTTTTATTATTTATTTGAGTAGTATATGTACTTTCGGGGTCTTATGAGGCATCTTATAAAGATGCATTACTTAATAGTACGTATTTTAATACATAACCAGTCAATAAAATAAATTTAGATTTCAATTGACAGAGAACTATATGAGACATCGATTAACGTACTTTGTGACATTTGTTTATTTAAATTCTCATAATAAAAAATAATAAAAAGGACAAAGAGCCCTAAGCCTTTAAAGGGATTTATCATAATTTCATAAAAACCAGGAGTTTTAATTTGAATTAAGATATTTTAAGGACATCCGTCTCATTTTTGATACCCTTCAAACACACACACACACACACACACACACACACACACACACACACACACACAC
>KZ807112.1:271365-281396 GCA_000696205.2 Oncopeltus fasciatus
TATATATATAAAATATTACGCCCGTTGAGATTGAAAAACCTTTTGTAAAGAGTATAATTTAATCTGCAGGTTATATTAAAATATTGAGTTTATTTTTAAAATATCCATATGAATGCACATATTGACTTCAAGGTTTATTTATTACCTTTGACAAATGTGTTAAATACATATCTTACTTTCTTATTTGTGTTCTCATATTTTTCAACGTAATTCTATTTTTCATGCCTCAAATGGATTATTTTCAAAATCATGCCGTTTCAATAATTGTATTTAATAGGTAAATAATCTAAAAGGTTATTTCCACCACCAATGAATATAGAACTATCATACCTTCTATTATACGTCTTCATTGGTTTCTGCAAAGATGGTTTGCAAAGATTGCAGAAACCATTGAAGACGGATAATAGAAGGTATGATAATTGTATTTAAGGTCTGAAATTTTTTTAATAAGTAATATTATCCAAAAATAAATATTAAACTATATTATTAAATAATTATTAAAAAAAAACTATTGTGGTATTATTTTCAGCATATTTCAATCATATACAATTGAAAAAGAATGAAACTTTCGTTTCACGGCATCCTTTATCTGAAAAAAGAATCGGATCACTGTCAGATATTCCAAGTCACTGTTCTTCTTGAAAGGTTCTTCACAGTGCTAATGACGTCACTAACATCGCATGCGACAACTTGCATTTCCTTTAAGTGGACAAACTTTCTTCGGTGAAAATAAGTTTTAGTACGCAGGCTTTGAATCATGCGTAGCATATCCAGATATCATCATGACAATATTTATTTGTTGAAAAAGTTTTAGGAATTAAGTTCAATTCGCGAAGGATATTTCTAGATCGAAATCAGTATTATAACAACTCCTACGTCAAGCCGTAATTAAACGCGGCTGAAGATCTTAAAAAACAATTATCTTTAAATATACATAATTAACTAAATTATTTGTTACTTTAGAAAATAAATTATTAGAATATAAGTTTACTATGTTGGAAAATAAGTTTTTTGAAAATTCTACTGACCTATAAAGTAAGGTTTTGGAGAATTCAACTACCCTAGAGAATAAACTGTTAGGCTTTTCCGAAAACAAAAAAATCATAAAACTCTAATGCTTTAGAAATTATTTTAACAACTGTAAAACATAGATTATTTACTTTAGAGAATGGTTATAAGGAAAAAAATAGATTCCATTATAAATGAATTTGAGAAAAATTTAGTGAGAAGCCTTAAGTTAAGATTGATGCTAAAGAAATTTTAAAAATTCAGCCATTTTAAACCTTCTTTTTTAACTTATTTTATCACTAGAAAACAAACTATTGCAATCGACATAAAAACATAATCAGAACCCCCTTCAATATGTTATGCTTTTATTTTAGAATTCTAAAATCTAATTTAAAATAGCCTGCCACACAATACCTGCGTGAACTAAGCAAATTCTTCAAATTGGCATTTATTTGTATTTGAACATTCCCGGTTATATAATCCTGTTTACAGAACTTACAGAATATATTATATCATTAAACAAATCTGTATGGAGTTTCCTTGCACTAAACTAAATATCTTTTCATACTCATACTTGATATTTCAGGTAAATAAGGCCCAGAGGGGAAATACATATTAAAAATGTATTTATTCTCATTGTAACCTATGGTCAGAAAACCACTCTGGCCACCTGATTTTAAATCATTCAACGAACAATTGTTCCAAATTAGGGCTGGGTGTTCCCTTGGAGCCTACCAGAAATCCTTTGGGTCATTACAAACAGAAGTACAGAAAGAAAAAAAACTATGAGTTCAATAGAAGCATTGAAAACTTGACCTTTGGCTAAGGCAGTATCTTTTCCACGTGACTCTATACCCTTGTAAACAGTTTAATTTCTCGGATGGACACTTTTTTTTTTTTTGCTGTGTTAGCCTCCCTTGCAACCACTTAGGGTCATTGGAGGGAGGGGCTATCTACAGGTTGCCACCCCATTTTAAACACCCTTGGCTCAGGACAAGCTTCTATATTATAAATAAAAGATTGACCTGGGTGGGATTTGAACCTGCGGCGTCAGGATTGCGAGACCTGTACGGATCCCCTGAGCTAGCCTGGCGCCCCTGGATGGATTTCTTAAAAAAATTATGAAAATTAATTATAGATATTCAGTTTTAAATGAGAAACTCATTTCCTAAAATAGATTCGGCGAATTCCTAGAGGAGGGAAACTCACTTTCAGTAGGATCCGTAAACAAACCGGTCGGCCTATCTCTGAAGATGTAGGAGGATCCTTCGCTAAAGGTCGAGGGTCGTGACCCCGATTCCCCTGGGTTGTTTACGTCCGAAAGGTGGGCAATTGAGAAGCGAGAACACACCTGAGTCGATTCAACACCTCCACAGGCAGGAATTCTACCGTAATTCGCTAAAGTAATATATATCCTCAAAGGAAATTTCACTCTGAATGAAATGCCAACGTCCAATGACGGTGAGATCAACCCTTAAATGTAGTGTACTAAGCTGTACTTAACTTTCTTCATTCATATTTTCCTGCCAAGCAAAAATGTTCTATAAATGGTATCTGGTAAAGTTAGGGGTGAATTTGTGTGAGCTAAAATGTGAGGACCTTACAAAAAAGTATGCTTGATCTTATTAAATAAATATACTGTCTTAGGCTACGCTTCACTAACAATTAAGAACAAATAAGAAATCCTAATAGTTTCAACATAAACTACTGCAACTACTGCCTTTAATATCTAACAAATAAATAAATAGATAGAAATAGAAAGTACAAATTACTTACAGCTAATAAATTAATTAATATGTACAAATAAATTAAATATGCTTATTTACAACGAGGCCTGAATATAACTTGTTTATCACTGTCACTTATCACTTTGTNTAAAATACAAATTACTTACAGCTAATAAATTAATTAAAATGTACAGATAAATTAAATATGCTTATTTACAAAGAGGCCTCAAGATAACTTGTTAATCAATCACTGTCACTTAACACTGTTACCGGCACTGCAAAGCTAGGGAACAAGCGAATCTTCACGATAACTTCACGGAAACGGCGATCAGGCCTAGAGGGTTCTAAAAGCGATTTCAAAGTAACCCGACTTCTCTTCTCTGATCAAAGGGAACAGGTGCCATCCTTCGATTGGCCCCTTCCCATACAGGTCTGGTCCTCCCGCCACCTACTTCCCTAGTCTTTATCAATACGTAATTTGATGTATTAGAAGATTGTGTATGTTACTACCAAGATTCGACCCTTGAAAAAGTTTCTTTGATTTGTGCATCTCTTGAAAAAAAAATTCGTTACTTAGGATCATCGATAAAACATCAAATTTAAAATGTTTCATTAAAGATTTTCATTAATAAATGAATAATATTATCTTACTAACTAGAAGGCTATGAGGGTTAAAGCTGAAATTGCTAAGGCTGGTCCAAGGCTGTCTAAGAGGAAAGATTAATGGGAGTGCTCAAATAGTTACGTCCTTAAACTCTTATTTTACAAGTTTTACCTAAAATAATTATAGATAAAAGCGTTAGAAAAATAATTAAGTATTATATTTTATAAATTCTAGACATTACACTAATAATAATGAGGATATTAACTATAATTCATTTTGATCATGTTTGATAAAAACCTAAATTCTGAATACTGAATCTAAATTTTAAATATTAGGGAATGTCCGACCCAGTGATATTTTTAAATATTTCACTTAATATGCGGTATTCATCAAAATTTTATGACTTATTTTGAAAATTATTCAGATTTGACTACTTTTCATTCTGAACTTTCTCAAATACCCCTCTTACTTGAGAGATTTCAGGCATTAACAGAATTATTGAACTGTTCATCAGGTAGAAACAGCTGCTCTACGAAAGGTGAAGACAATGAACCTACGTTTATTCTTCATTCATTCAGCCATTCTTCACCATGGAGGAGCTAAGTATGGAAGTTTCTGGGAAACTGTAGTCGCTCCGGAGGAGGTGAAAAGAATTGCTGTGTCGCCTGCAAAAGAGGTTATTGTATGCAAATGGTTGTCTGAAAGAGAGTTCGCACACTCAAGAGTTTTATTTGCGAGGCACACGCCGATTCGGGTGCGAGTTCGTATCCATAGAGAAATAAAATCCTGTATTTTATCAGTAACTTAAATATGTTATATTTTAATTTAAAATTAAATAACGAGAGTCATTAAAACAGCTTGACAATGTCAGGCTCCTCTGAGCATAAGACGATATATTCGTCGGCCTCGGAGGTTAGACTCTTGACACTAGTGCGGGGAGTTTAATATCTTATCAGACTTGTCCTGGTAGCATAATTGGTAATGCACCGGCCCGGATAGCAGGAGATCCAGGTTCGATTTGCGGCTGGGACAGTTAGATTTTTTATTCTGTTCCCTTGCACTAAAAATTATCTATAATTTTTATTTTTTTATTTGGTTGTTACATTCTGTTAGTAAGTCTACTTTTTGTAATCGCTCACAATGTTGTTCAATGACTGTGAGTGGCATTGACATGAGGGAGAGAACGGCCAGTGCCACAACACCGATAATCTCAATAATAAACTTGCTTTCTTTAACATAATAATTTTTTATTATTATTATAAATATCTTCAATTTTTTTTATAGGTCTCAGGTGAGTGACCACCAAGACACACATAAAGTGGCTGTGTTCTGTTGCTTGTGGGGAACTTTGCACGCCTAGAAGGCTAGGAAAACTGCACAGAGAAAATTCTGATGGCTCACGTACTGCAGAGGTTAGCACATCCGGGTAGAGATCAGAAAGTGAGGGTGGGTTTCGAATCACGTCGCAAACTTTTTTCTGTAAATTGTTCATTTCTTGAAATTAGTAAGGTTTGGAAGGAATATATCTTGTTATATGTCATCATATAGAGTGATAAGTATAAGCAAATAAGTAAAACTAAATATGTATGGTAAATGATATATATAAATAAATGGTAAAAAAAAAATGAAAGAAAATGTGTTTGATTGTAGAGAATAAGTGTGAAGATGAGAGAGAAACAGTAAAAAGAAAGTTTTAAATTTCTGGAAGGTCAGCATTAATATGGATGGGCGTGGCTATTTTTCAGGAGTGACCTCCAAACTCAGCCTCGCCGGAGGTCAGCTGGTATCGCTGGGAAAAAATCAGCTGAGAGAAAGTAGTTTTGAAACTTGACTCCCACCGAGCAGTCTGCCTGGAGCGAGATCTTCAATCCCGGAGAGTTGACTTTTTTTTTTTTTTCTTTTTCTTTTTCTTCTTTTCTTTTCGCGCATAAGAAACTTTCCACGGCATGGATGACTTCGTAACGGCACATGGTGACATCATCCGGGGAAGACAAAGGATTTGAGGTTTTAAATTATAGTATTAGTGACATATTCCATTAAATGTTTATAATTTAAAACAATAGAAAGCGTGCTCTGGCAAATCTATATATTGTTAAAGACTAGGGAAGGATGTGACGAAAGTACCAGACCTGTACGGAAAAGGGCCAATTGAACCTACTTCCTTTATTCAGAAGAGGAAATTAGGGTTACGCAGAAACAGCTATTTGACTCTTCTAGGCCTGTCTCGATCTTTCCATGAAGTTATAAAAGCGGCTCAGAGTCAGTGTTAAGTTAGTCTCAGAACGTCGAGCTGATGGTGACCTTTGCAGTACCAGTAACAGTAATTAGCAAGTGTTCTGAGGCCATATTAATAATCACATTTAATTTTTTTTTGTACATATCTCTTAATTAGCTATAAGTAATTCATCTTTTCTATTTATTCATTTATTAGTTAGTAAGGGCTATAGGTTCGATTGTTAGCTGTAATTACTAGATGTATTTATTTGTAATTATAATTATAAATTTCATTTATCTGTGTTCTTAATTATTACTGACCAGTGGACCATAACATTACAGTAAGGAGAGAGGGTTTAAATGAACTCTAAATTTGTATTTAACGGTCTAGATTTTGCAATCTACTGAATAAATAAAACTAAATACAATTGGGCATGTCGTATATACAAAAAAAAAAATACTGAGTTCATCATTGAGCAAAATCAGACCAGTAAGAAGGGATTACATGAAAAGTAAAATGAGTTTAAAAATAACTTTTACTTAGTGGGTGTAATACATAGTTTAGAATAATGAAACTCAAAACAGATTTTTAGGTAACTTGTTGACCATCTAGTTTTATGAAGTGAGGATTGTCAAGAGTTCGGTCTTGAAAGCTGAAGAATTAAAAACTAATTTGTAACCAAATAAGTTTTTTTTTTCCCCTACGTTTTGGCTTAAATTGCAGGCCTTCATCAGGTAAAATAGGGTGATTGTTAATTTTGGTTATAAATTAGTATTTAATTCTCCAGCTCCTAAGACCGAATAATTCCTGACAATTATTTATGTTATTATAAAATGAGGGGATTCTTATGACATAGAAAGTTTAAATATTTATTAATTATGATGCTCGGGAATATGGTTAGTTTGCGCAGTTGCTATGTGGCGTACATTAATTCTTTGATGAAATATGAGGAATTTATATCTAAAAAAGGAATCTTAATGGGAACTTATTAATGGGGAATCTCCTTATAAAAATAGAATAAATAAAACTATTTTAATAATAACTCTTTTTAATGGAGTATTATTCGAGAAAGCTGCGTTACATTATCCTATTTTAGGCAGGACTATGCTCTTAGGGGGAGCGAATGGTATCCAAATATGGAAAGGCGAGCGAAGGATTCACTATTTTAGAGTCTTGGTTCGGCCCTTAACTCTCACTGGAGCTGTTCCCTCCTGAGAGCCACTTACTGGGGGAATCCTGCCACATAATGCCTGCCAATCTCCTAGCCCATGATGACGTCCGGTGTGACAGCCGAAAGGCAGAGGGCGGTAAATAAAAAATCCCGTCTTGCAGGGGCTGTGTAAAATAAATAATTTTTCATTATTTATTAAAAATTAACTTTAATAGGTAAACAAAACTACTGGTTGCGCCTTTCCTCACACGCCCATTTAATTTTCTTCTTTTTTTTTTTTGTTTTTTTATGTTAACACCATCTGATGACATTGTACCGTTGTGGATAAATTTTGTAAGTCCAAAAAAAAATACTTTTATCAATATTGTAAGTTTAGCGAGTCATGACGAACTATTCATTTGCAGCAAGCAATGTCTCAATTTTGATCTTCATCTAAATCTACTTCTCCCCAATCCTATCTCAACTAAAAATTAATTCATTTTAAGGGTTTGCTATGAAAAGCCTAAATATTGAATTTGGCTTCTATATTCAAAAATAAAGAGTAATGCTATATAAAAACAGGCGCTCGCAGCTCACAATAGAAAACAAACTGACCATCTACAAAACCATAATATGACCAATCTGGACCTACGGTGCAGAAATATAGGTCTAAAAAAGAAGAAAGTTTCAAAAAATGCTTTTATTTTAACAATAAAAAAATTTTAAATATTAATTTTATTTGTGTTATTTAATACCACGTAAATTTCAACAATTTTTAGTGCGAGGGAACAGAATAAAAAATCTAACTGTCCCAGCCAGGGCACGAACCTGGATCTCCTGCTGTCCGGGCAAGCGCGTTATCCAATTACGCTCCCGGGAGAGACAGACAACTTAAATAATAGATAAATTCCCCCACTAGTGTCAAGAGTCTAACCTCCGAGGCAGACGAATATATCGTCCTATTCTCAGAGGAGCTGATATTGTCGAGCTATTTATCGACTCTCGTTGTTTACTTTTTATTTTCATTTATAAATATTAATTTTATTTGTGGTTTTTAATCCCACGTAAATTTAATTCAATCCCAGCCCTGGCTGGGACAGTTAGTATAGAATAGAATAAACTATTCCCTTGCATTTATTGATATAAAAAAATTGTGTTCAATTCATTTATATTAACTAAATATTACGCACACTAAATTGAAAACCAATTTTTACATGCACTTGAAATTTTGGGTGTTTGCACAATCTTAATTGTCCACTTTTTTCTGTTTTTTATATTTTAATTTTTTTTTGTAATCATATTTCTGTTTAATCAGTAATCTAAACTAAATATTACGTCCACTACAACGAAAAGACCTTTTTTTTTTTTTTTTACACATTTCAGTTAATCCCCACTCCAATAAGTTTGCTATCGCATTTCAACAAATTTAGCCTTTAAAATTTTCATTTAAAATCAATATGCCAAAATTAGGCCAAAATTACTAATTCCCTTCTAGGCCTTAGAGTAAAAAAATTAAGGGCCAAGTAAATCTCCACTTCTAACTTTTCAATATGGCCGTACATCTTTTAAAATATTTCTTAAATCTATCAATAGTGTTGAGTTCCACTATTTTGCACTTTGTCTTACAAATGGATTCGTTTTGGCAGAAATTGGCTGATGGAGAGGGGGAGTATATCTATACTGTCTATACATATATAATAACAAATATAATAACCGTCTATAACTTCGTTGTTTTTAGTCTTCTGAAAATATTTATTGTGCATGATGCATGTCATATTTAATTTTCAGTCAATTATGTTCTGTGACATTTAATGCAAAATATACGTTAAGGAAGATATTTAATAATTAAGTCGGAAAGTTGGGTCATTTTTTTTTTTAGTCGGTCAATAAAAATGCCTTAGTAATTTTACCTCTTATTTCTTTCCATATCTTCCAAAATAGCCAAAGAAATCTACTTCGCTTACACAGCCACTGCTTGAAGGCCTATTTTCCTTTTCTAGTTCAAAAATTTTAGATTCACGATTATTTCTGAAACTTTCTCTCATATTATTAGTATTATCATAGAAATACTCCGCGAGGGAACTGTAAACTAATAGCGCCTTAACTTTCGCTCGCCCATAACCCCCATATTCCTATATCACGCCTCCACAACCTGGAGTCGAGCTTTCCCTACCTCGTTGGAAATTCAAATAGGAACCTCCCGTCGAAAAATACGCCCGATCCTCTCTGGATGATGGGCGTTGAGAGCCACTGCCCTGTAATCGGTTCTTGTAAAAAAAAAAAAATTATTCACGAAAGATAAATAGGTCACACGAAAATAGGATCAGAATTTAATGGCGGTCAATATACTGGTTATTACCCCTACATCAACATATTTAGATGCAATTATCATATCCATTCTCTTCATGGCAAGAACAAAACATAATGTTGAGTATTAACAAATATAATACGCACAAACTTCATTTATCTTCTTTATTATTATTTTTTTTAATATAAATAATCGACTGGAGATAGTATAAATAGTACACAAGAGACTTTAGTCAGGTCTCGGCCAGGACAGTAAAAGTAAAATACTCCAAAATTTTTGGGTATTTTTTTTATTATTGCCGACGTTTCGACTTAACTTGAAAGTCATTATCAGGACAATTGTGATGCCTGGAGAAATCTTCGAGGGAGGTTTATAGTCCCACCCAGAGTGCAAAACTGAACTAATATTTTTTTTTCTATATATTTTTATTTTTTTACACAAATGTATCCCAATTTTTTTCTACGTTGCGGTAGATAAAAATGCATATGTTTATTTTATTTTATTTTTTCAAAATTGGGCCAATAGGAGTGCGGATTCGATCTATCTATCAACTAAGAGGCTAAGAAAATCGCTTAACTTACGCGGCTTTTGCGTGACAGTCTTATTCCATTCTCTAAGAAATCTGTACTAGTCTCTATTCACTAAATAAAGAAATAATGAAATTTTACTAAGATGATTTTAGTTGGGGTTCGGTCAAGGTAGATCCAAAAAAACACAAATTTAAAAAATGTATTTTTTAATAAAGAATTATCTGCCAACGTTTCGGCTTACAAATATTATTTAATTTGTGGTATTTAATCCCACGTAAATTTAGAGAATTTTTAGTGCAAGGGAACAGAATAAAAAATCTAACTGTCCCAGCCAGGATTCGAACCTGGATCCCCTGCTATCCGGGCCGGTGCATTAGCCACTTATGCTACCGGAACAGGTCAGATAAGTTATTAAATTCCCCGCACTAGTGTCGAGAGTCCAACCTCCGAGGCCGACGAATATATCGCTCACGCTCGGAGGAGCTGACA
>KZ807112.1:281692-294934 GCA_000696205.2 Oncopeltus fasciatus
CGTTTCGGCTTACATTGTAAGCCATCTTCAGGGCTGTAGAAATACAATGTCATGAGAATACAATAATAATTGAAATTAGTATAATAGAGAATTGCAATAATATAATGTGATATCAAGAGTTTGAATGTAGAAAGCTATGTAAGAAAATTTAAAGTTTATGAAAAACAATTTGAAAAAGAACCAATTTAAAAAAAACATGCTAACAAACAGCTTATTGACAAGAAAAAAAAATTGAAATATCATTGAAGCAGTAATTTGCCACACTGAATTTTACACAATGAAATTTTAGTTCAAATTTTAAGCTAAGAATCTATATTACTATGTATTGTATAGCGCGTTTTAATTTCATTGTTTACAATCATTTTTAAAAATCATGAGTTTAGTTGTATTATCTATTTGCTTAGGAAAGATATTGAACTTTTGACAGAATATGTTTTAAAAAAATATTTCTCCAAGCACGATGACATTTATACACTTGTCACTTCGAAAAAAAGTATAAATCTCCTGTCTCACATTTATAAACTTTCAATATCTTACTATGTAGAGTTCAGTCTTGTTTGATGGTTCTAGTCTTGGAAGGATTTGTAGATAACAAAGGTATTAAGATACTCAATAACAAGTATCAAGGATCTACTTTAAGAAGAAGTAATTGCATCTTTACCAATAATTTTTCCTGGTTCAACCGTGTCTTGGAGTTTACAGGTGCCAAGCTGTCGTACATCGTGTGAGGAGAATTCCTCATTCTCCATTCAGCCCTGAAGAAGCCAATCACACGATGTGCGAAAGCTTAGCACCTAAAAACCCCAAGACACGGTTGAACCCGGAAGAAGTATTGGTAAAGATGTCTGAGGACCGTGGAAGCCTACGTGAACAAAAAGTAATTGGTTCTTTGTTACCTTTAACTCGTTAGTATTTTAAAAATTATATTTACGAGTAAAATGTTGACATTTATATTATTTTGGGTAAGTGCCTTGGTAAAGCGAAGGTAGTAATGCTTGGCTTTACCTATGTTCAGCGCTTTTCCAGACAAACTGTATTCTTGATAAGACAAGTTAACAAAGTCCTACAGCAAAGATCCTTAATATATCCATCTCCTCCAAGATTTATCTGAACATGACAGGATGCGTAGGCTGGAGTTCTGGAATTGGGATGACGAGATCATTATGCAGAAAAGGCATTCCTTCAGATCTGTACTCTTTTCAGAGATGAGACTACATCTGTGATTGATGGGAGCCTAAACAGATTGGATCCGCCCGGTATACAGACAACTTCGTTGGTCCAAGTGTATGTATGGTGCAGTATACTTGGCAATCATATCATTGGGCCTTACTTTTGTGACAGGGATTCATACATGTTTTTTTTCATTGCTTTTTTTTCATAATTATGCGAGAGAGAGAGAGAGAGAGAGAGAGAGAGAGAGAGAGAGAGAGAGAGAAAAGAGATTAGACTAGTTCTTCGTTGTCATAGGATGTACATCCTTTCTTCCTGACAATTTCAGGCTACTTATAATTTATACTTTTTAATCCTAATCCATTTCCAAACAAAATAAATAAAAATATACAAAAAACCAAAAATAATTTCAAAGTAATAAAATTAAATACAGAATATATATAAAAATATAAATAAATGAACAATAAATTAATATTTTATAGGCATATCATTATATGACTACATTCTTACATTTAAAATAATTAGAGAGAGGGGGAGGGAGGTAGAAAGAGAGGGATTGAGGGATAGAGAGTGGGAGNCAAACTCGCGGTGGCCCATATAATTATAAAAATTACATCTCCACCCTAACAAATCCCCCAATGATCACTAAAAAATAATTAACACTATGATGTGCTTGCCTAGTCGCTTGTCAGAAAGGAAGAGAGAGAGAGAGAGAGAGAGAGAGAGAGAGAGAGAGAGAGAGAGAGAGAGAGAGATAAATACATTATTGTCTTAGGACGATAAGTCCTCTCTTCAAACAATAATTATACTCCTAAATTTGTATTAATTACCATATTAAAAAACAAAAAAAATGAAAAAAACAGCAACTTCACATTAATTACAAAGAAATGGCAATGTTCAATCTACTAATAAAAGAGAGAGAAAGAGAGAATTTCTTAAAAGTTTTCAATAGTTCTGTCATACTACCAACATTCTCTAAGAAAAATCTGCAAAAATACTATACTTGTGTCTGCTGTGGACAACTTTACCATAACTTTAAATTTAATTACATTACTATTTTTGAAAAGCTTGCGTTACTTTGGGGGAAAAAATCAAAATATGGCACTAAAATAAAGCTAGAACATCCCGTTCTAAGCCTTGTTATTTAAGAATTAGATCAATTTTAAAACAATCACTCCTTGCCTGTGAAACATTACCATGAGCACCGTTAAGATATGTTGCAAGAAACACATTCTGAATACTGTCTAAACAGGGGTGGTCGAAAAGTTCATAGACTCCCTATGGAGAAGGAGATGAAGATAAAGGACTTATACCTTATCATGTGTATCTAATCAGTCATTTTTATCACACAAAGTTACATATTCCTCCCATTTCTTGTCTGATACATATAATACTTTTAATTTCATCAGTTTACAATTGCCACTTGCACACCTTTTCTAAAGTGATGGCCACGATTGACACCTTTGTCCTTTATTTAATCAACAATTCTCCTCAACAGCCCAGATCTATCCCCAAGTAATTATTTTCTGTTCCCGAATCTCAAAAAGGACCTCAAGGGAAGGCGATTTGAAGGCAAAGAGGCTCTTGATTCCCATTTGGTTCCAAAAAATTAAATTATTATTTGACGGACTTATAAAAATTTATAAATAGATATAATAAATGTATTGGTAATAAGGAAGATTATGTTGAAAAATAACATATGTTTTGAGTTTTGATTTCATTCCTTTCTGGGTCAGGCCGAGAACTTTTTGACCTCGCTGCCTATCTCTATGTAAGTGTGAAAACTACAAGTACAACAACTATTCACATATAATGAAGCCATTACTAAATAATTATATTCATTATGACCTCCGCCAGATGTAATTCGTCTCTACACGAAGCTCAGGCACACATCCATACATTTCCCGCGCCACAGAACTCTTCTCCGGCCAACGATTCTCTTGGCCAGCCTTACTTTTGATTGGAATATTCATCTCCTTAATGGCCGATATCAAGGAGATTATCATAATTGGAGAGAGTATTTTCACTTTCCTATCTGCCGTAATACCTGAATGCGCCCGTTTTTCATTCCTGTTTGGAGAAATTTCTTCTTCTTACAAAAAGTTACACAGAATAATGAACTTGATTAAGAAAAAAAAACAGTATGGCAAGTTATCTTTTTTTTTCCTTGGAGAAAAACAGAGTGTTGATTTCCCTGTGTGTAGGAGATAGTTTCATAAAACCGGTCTTGTAGGAAGTATTACTCTCTTGAGCCGCCATTTCTTCCGGAGGGCAAGCTAGACAGATCTCTCTAAGCAGCAATTGTTATTTCTCGGACATCTGATTCTAGGATTCGTCAGCTTCATGATACAGAATGATACATGAAAAATATAACTAAATAGTTGAAATTCAAATGTTTGGCTCGGAAGGCTGTGGTTCGTTGTGTTTCAACATGACACTTTAAATCCCCTAACAAAAAAAGAACTGTTCAATAGCTCAAAGACCCATTTTTCTGCCAGAATAAAATCTTGCTGCGTACATAGTCCTTTGAAGTTATTTTCTGCAAATTATCCTCAAAGAAATTTATTAATTTTTTTTTTTCAAAAGGAGAGTTGGATGACCGTAGATATTATTCTTAGATGATTTTAGTTGGGGTTTGGCAGATAATCCTTTATTAAAAAATACATTTTTTTAAATTTGTGTTTTTTGGATCTACCTTGACCGAACCCCAACTAAAATCATCTAAGATTAATATCTACGGTCAACAAACTCTCCTTTTGTAGTAACTTCTTACTTGCTGGAAAGGAAAACAATATTGTTAAAGACTAGGAAAGTTGGTGGCATTTGGAACATACCTGCCCTCGGGAAGGGGGCAATTGAAGGATAACAGCTGCTTCTTTTGTCTTGGGAAGAGAAGTCGGCTTACTAGGAATTTGAGATGAGGATGTTCCAAGCCCTTGTAGAACCTTCTAGCCACTTCCACAAAACTTTAAAACAACTAACTTCCCGCGTCAGTGATAAGTTATTCTCCGTCCGTGACAGTTCCCGTAGAGGTTCGAATGTCCGCGTACCGGGCTGGTGGAAGTCTCGGTAACAGTGATAAGTGACAGTGTTTAACCAGTTAGCTTTAGTAAATAAGTATAAGTATATTTAATTTATTTGTACATAATAATTAATATGTTAGCCGTAAGTAATTTGATATATTTTCTGTTTATTAGTGTATTGGTAATGGTAGTAGATTCTTAGGTTAAACTGTAATTAGTAGATTCGATTATTTGTGATAATAAATTAACTACCTGTATCCCGTAATAAATATCTTCTTCCTTAATATGTGTTTTTCGTAAAATTGTTCACAGAACATAACTTTTATAAAATTACATTTTAAATTATTAATAATTAAGATGTAATTTTTTAATGCTGTTAAAAACTNATACGATAAAGAGAAGGAGACTTAAAGAATCGCCTTGATTCACACCCTTCTTTATTCTAAGCACTTATTTGTAACTTTTTGGCAATTCATAATAAAGAATATATTTTAGAATGTATCTAGAAGATAGAATATATAATAGTTTATTTCAATAGTCTTACCTACTATAAAGATATTATGAACAGTTGCGTAGTATCGTTGAAGTTAATCATTGCCATAAATATAACTGTCTAAAAAGTATATACAAAACATGACAATACATTCTACTGCTTAAGGTCAGATTAAATGGGAAGTTATTTAGTTTAATTGCCAGCAATTAACCCAGATGAACCCTTTTGACTAAGCTGACGTCCTCAATAAATAAAATAAAATAAACTATTAAACAATATATTCTGAAGACAAAAATAAATGATTAAATTGTGTATGTTTTATAAATTGAAGTGGTTTAATAACTATGACAATCGGGAAAATTTAATTAATTCAATTGCAACATCAACGTTTCTCCTATTAATGTAGGTAATCAAAGGTTTTACCAATTAATCATGAGGCTTTAATTGCAGTATTTTTTTTTAAGGCTGGTGAAAGAGATAGGTGAAGAAATGTTAGTTCCCCTACTAGTTATATAAGAATTATACTATCAAAAATGGCAATTTCGTTAAATTTTCGTTTAAGTTTATCAATTAACCAAGATTATGGAAGATTGTAAAATAAAATAACCTTAGAACTAGTAATATTTTAAGATCAAGGAAAGAATTTTTTATTTGTTCTCTCGAAAGAATTTAGAAATTTTTAAATCAGATCCTATTGTCTGCATACAAATTTTTAAATTGTTCCTCTGTCTGTCGTGGTAAAATTTTATAATTCGGGTTTAAAAGCGGGATCTACAGTTAGGGAGCTACAGTAGCGCTGCCTGTCCGGCAATGGGTGAGGCTTTAAAACCGCCTTTAAATAGCTTCTTGCCCATATATTTTTACAATAATGACAACACATCACTTTTGTTTTTTAAATCTCCAACTTGGTAACTTCATAACTTATCTTCCATTGGTTCTGAGTAAGATTTACTCCGTTTGTTTGCAGATGTTCCCGTTACAGATTCATTGTTGTTGTGGACTCCCGGGTTAACAAGACTGATGCACTGAAGCAGTATAAATATATCAAACTCGCGGTGGCCCTACCGTGGAGGTCCGGTGTGCCCAAGTGTCATGACACGAGATCAGTCTCACCCACATCAGTAATATATGCCCATTACTAATAATGATTTACATACATTAAGGGCGCGGCTCTGACCTTCACTTTTGTTAAATTTCTTTATTGAATATCATTCATCAATAAATTAAATATTTTTTCAAATTTTTCTGATGTGTTAAAATGTAATAACCGTAAGAAATACTTCATGCTCAAATAAAAATAAAAATGTTTTTTACAAAGCTGTTGAAAGTCCAACAACAAGTACGTAGTTAATCAATTTTACCTACCATAAGCTAGATATAGATAGATTATCCAAAGGATGTGAAGAAGCAATTCATATTGTTGGTTCCATGGTAATATGAATATATTGGAATACATTTATATGAAAAATATATACATGTTGGTTCTATGGTACCAATATGAATTATACAATGAAATATAGTAAGTTATTTATACGTAGCTCTTGAAAAGTGTTGGAGAAGTTCCCCACCGATCCAACTTAGAAAAAGTTAAAATTATGGTTCGTTCAAATAGTATACGCTCAGACGATGGTTAACGAAGAATTAAATTGCCGAATTCTTTAGAATGCAATGCATTTGCTAAAACGATACAAAAACCAAGTACCTGAATTCTTGTTGAAATTATAAACCTTTTACCATTAATTTATTGACAGTTTTGTCGTTATATAAAAAAATACGGTGAATATTATTTTTAAAGCGAATTTCGAAGGAATTTACCAGTTGATATCGTTCTGATACATATTTTTTTTTACAATATTTTCCCCAAACCTTTGCATATTATTTTTTCAATAACAAATCTTATACATTTCCAAAAAGCCCATCCCGCAGGGCCTGCGTAATCTAAGCAAATTTTTCATGATCCCTTAAAGAAGAATATAGAATAAGTAAGGAATTACACAGTAATTAGAACATTCAAGGATCAAATAATATATAAAATTCATGACATTGAATATTGCTCTAGACAGCCCGGGGTGGTAGCGATAACCAATCGTAGTTAAATTCGTAAATTTCTTTCCTTTATTAGCCATTCTCGTACTAGAAATAGAATATCATATATCTAAATATATATATATATATATATANAAATCTAACAAATTTTCCTTATGTAGCAGAGATATTTTATAATAAAATTATAATTAACATTAACATAATTTGAAATATGCTGAATGATGGCAAGAATAACATTCATCACTTTCATGGGACATTAAATACTTAAAAATATCAATTTGTTGACAAAACACAACGAATGTATAATAAAGAAATGTATGACTTTTATTTAATATGCTATTTAATTAAAAATAAAACTATACTAATGTTTTTTTAACCAACTTATATAAAAATCATTTAAATTTTAAATAATTTAGTATGGATACAGTAATATTTTTATACTAAATAGTGAGTGACAAGCTTGTAAACTAATACAATTAATTAATTTAAAAATTGCGGTAGCAGATATTAATTTTATGAAACGATTTAACAGGCTACATAACACACAGAGATACAAAATATTAACTCATTAACAGCTCAAGTAGACTAGAAGTGTAGTGATAGTCAGCTTTTATGCTAGTTGTTACTAACAGAGACTAATTATTTCTCATACAATTTGTTCTATTTGGTTTTTAATAATTAAAAAAATTAAAATACGAATCATGCATGCGCATAGGCAGAATATTACTTTTTATTCTTTAATATTTTTTTTAACTTAAATTTTTTGCCTTACTAAACCAATTGCCCACGGATAGCAATTATGTTTGCCTGGTTTATTTTTAGGCACTTGTTCAAATCCTGGACAGCATTGTCCTTCATGAAGGTTGTCTTGTGCTTCCTTAAATTTTCTTATATAAACACAAAGTTACCAGCTTGAGAATGAGTTTTTGAACTTGAGGAATAACGCTCCATTGTTTTTTATTTTGTTTTTGTTTTGTTTTTTTTACAATTAAGAAGGCTCTGATTCATATTTCATCTGTACCTTCTTATATTTTAAAAAATGATTTTTTAAACCAGTAAAACTGTGTATTTATTTTTTTCAAATTTGTATTTCTGAGAAAATTAAATTAAAATTGGACGTTATTCCCTATTCATTCCAGTTCAGATACGTGCCTCTCACAGAGCACGTAAAGGGCAATTATTATTTATAGTGAAATAAGTAGTTGTAGCAATTTTAAATATTCATTTAGCCTATTTTTATCTTTTGATAAAAATTAGAATGTGCAAGATAAAAAAAAAAAAAAAAGAGCCATCTCCATGGATGTTTAGAATAGTGTGGGAACCTGTAGATAGCCCCTCCCTCCATTACCCTAAATGGTTTAAATGTGGCTGATACTTAAAAAAAAAAAAAAAAAAAGTCTTCCACTACAAGAAAAATAGGTTCCTCAGGAGCCAAAAATGAATTTATTCTTACTAAGCTAGTCCTAGAAAAGGACAAAAAAGAGAAAAGTATATCTCACTGACGCAGGATCCATGCTAGAAGAGAAAGGTATAAAACACATACACATACTGCTCTTTTTCTAAAAACGTGTTAAAATTTTGTAGAGCAAAAGACAAATTTAAATTTTATGCCTATTACATTTAATAACATTTTTTCTCACTTTTATCATTAAAGAATAAATGGTTGGGTAGATTTTATTCTATTTGGCCTTGAAATTTGATGAAAAAATCATTATCCAAAAAAAAATTCAAAATCTAAATTTGATATCTACCAATATAGCATAAGGAGGTTCGCAAGGAAATCGCTTGAATAAAATAACTTTATTTACTTTGATCTTATGCCGCGACTTATATTTTTGACCCGATTAAATAAAATAATATATGCAATAAAAATACATTTTTTTAATTTGTGTTTTCTTGGATCTACCTCGACCGAACCCCAACTAAAATCATCTTAGAATAATATATGCGTGTGTGTGTGTGCGTCAACTCTCTACTGGCCTCAGTTTTCATTTTCCCTGAAAGAGATTCGACATAGAGCTGTTAATGCAAACGAAAAGCTAAGTTCGTTATTCAGTAAAAAAAAAATTCATCAAATTGAGTGGGGATTATCTTAAATGTGAGCAAGAAACATTGTTTGTTTTTTTTTTTTATTTAGCGGTCTATTAAACTAATTATTTATTTTAAAGTAATAAAACTAAACAGAACACATTTTAGGATATAACATAAAAGTTGAACAAATGGGAATGAGGATTTAATTTGGTCGAGGATTCGATCTTGAAATTTGTATCTTGGAAGAAATAAAAACTAATTTGTAATCCAAAAAAGTTTTTATGCACTCATGATTCAGCTTTAATCTTAAAGGCCGCCAGGGTAACTCAAGGATCTGTTTGGGTATCGCAATCCCGACGCTACGGGTTCAAATCACGCCCAAGGTAAGCTTTTATCTATATATATTTCTGAGCCGTGGATGTTTAGAATAGGGTGGCAACATGCATACAGCCCCTCCCACTATGATTGTAAGTGTTTGAAAGGGAGATTAATATATATAAAAGAAAAAAGTTGATTTCATTCAGAGAAATCATTCAAGGACAACCACTTCGGCTTCAGAAGTTGATTCCATTTTGCCATTGGCTTATGCTCATTCGAAGGAATGAGCTTGGATTAGATTTAGACTAAGCCCAAGGGGTAGAATCAGAAAGCAAAATTGGCAGAGGACTGTAAAAATATAATTAACAAACTTTACTTTTGGTCTGAGCTGAGTTCTAGATTTATCTTAATTGAGTATATAGTGTTAAGTGCTCCATATAGTGTAAAGTGCTGTTAGTGTTAAGTAGTCTGTATCTGCCGCTTCAACTGCTTATCTCTCTTTCTGAAACTTCTTCAATCCTCACTGCCCTTCATAACTCCCCCTCTCTGTGGTCCCACACCAAATAGATCTAAATCACGTCCCTGCGGATTCCTTCTCCCAGAACCCTGCACCATTGGTACAAGAGAGTCCTCTTCAGAAGACACCATTGGTCTGAAGTACCGAGATAACTGTTCTAGAATTGTTAAACTACCAACTAAAGTCCACTCGTTCATATGTCAGGGAATGGAGTTTGGTTGGCTTCAACAATTGTTGTGATTCCTTCATGCTTGAATCTATGACAGCGTCAGTTTACAAACTTCAGTTGACTTATCGTAGTATTGACTTTCCCAATTTAGCAATTTCCAATGGAATGCAGTAGTAGTTATAGTTTTCATGAAGGATTTTTACCCAATATTTTCTCCAATCCTACCATCAAGAAACCAATAATCACAAAAATGTGTGTGTTGTTTGCGGTCAGCATCTGACTTGATTTTTCCCATTCAACAAAGTAGTAACCATTGAATGCTGGGGGATTCTTAGGAAGGCCAGGAAAATCTGCTGGTTCATTAAGCAGTAACAATTTAGTATCTTTGGTTCAGGAAGATTAAGCTTCTTCACTTCTGTGTCTTTTAATAAATGATCATCCAAGTCAAAATTTAGCTGCTGCAGAATCCATAAAAAAGGAATTCGATAAATGTAATGAACAAAAGTAAGCTCTAGTCACAAAATTTTATATTTTTTTTTATTTATTAATTTCTCGAAAATAGCCTAAGAAAAGAGATTATTGTAATTTTTTGAGATTTGGCAGGTTTTGGCAAAGCACTTTATTTAACTATTGGTTTGTTTGTCTCTTTTTTAATGTGTATTTTCTAACAGATCTATTTTATTGCACTTTGGCACTGACTTCCCAAAGAATGTAGCCATTAAGGTTATTCTCATGACTTATTTTTTCATAATTTATCTTATCCTACTTACTAAACATAAAAAATGATGAACACTAAAATTTATATATTTATTATTGAGTGTGTCTTCGGTTGACATTTTCCAGTTTTTAAAACTGAAACTCGGCATATAGCTGTTAAATTCAGAGTTCGAATGAGAATGATAAGTTCATTGTTTAATAAAACAGGACCAATAACGAGATTAACTAAAATCTAAGTTCATATTGCTAACTAATATTCCAGATAGGGCGAATAACTAATATCAAGTAATGAGACAAACAGTTATTTTTTATTTAGCGGGTAAAATATGTACGTTAGAGTAATGAAAATCAACAAATATTTGTTTAGTAATAAAATAAAAATATTTTAGGTATTAAACAATGAAATTGAGCAATCAGGGGTGGGGGTTTGCCTATACTGTAAATTTTAATTTCACATTTTCAAGCCTAAATTATTTGTATTTCTTAAAAATATGTCGTATATCGCTTTTAAATTTAAAAATAAACACCGAGTTCATTATTGAGAGAAATCAGACGAATAGAAGGGGGGGATTAGCTAGGCTGTGAAATGCGAATATTTTTGTCTTTTTTATGTAGGGGCGTAATAATTAGTTTAAAGTAATAGCGTATATTTATTTTTAGAACAAAAGAAGTATTTTAGGATATACAGAGTGAAATTCTGCCATAAGGAGCGGAAGTTTGCCGAAATTATTTATTTTTCTTAATGAAATTTCGCCTGTCGCTTTTAAATTGAAAACGAATGACGGACTTTGCCATTGAGTGAGATCGGATTAATAGGAAAGGGGATTATCTGAAATGAGTAATGAATATTATTAGTGTAAGGATAAGAAAATACTTTTCTCTGGAAAAAACTCAACACAGATTTGTTTAATGATAAGAGGTATATTCTATATGTGTGGAGAATCATATGATATAAATAGTTCAGAACAGTACTAAGGAATTCTAATTAGTTTTCGCAAGGCTTGCGTTATGGACGTTCATTTTAATATGCGCACCGCAATCTGCGGTAGAGGAGGTTCGCACATTACATGTCTGAACTCACTAAAGCCTCAGTACTATATGAATATATTTATTTGACTTTCTACAGAGCTTCGATACCTAGTAGATTGGAACAAGAAGAACCGGTGAAAATATACTTCCAGTGGTGGTTTAAACCACTGGTTAACCAGCATTGATATCTAATTATTTTACTCATATGATTCGCATAAACAGAATGGTTGCTAAATAGCACCCCTGGTTAACGCCATAAAAGAGGAGTAATGATCCTAAGAAGAGCAATCATATTTTTAAAATTTTAATTTTTTATTGCCCTTTTTAGGAGCATATATCTTCTATTATGGCGTTAACCAGGGGTGCTATTTATCTACCAATCTGTTTATTCATTGGTCTTTATTATGAATAGTATTTCTTTCCTTGGGTTGTTATAGACATCTTCAAAATTAATAAATGCCGTATACTAATGAAATAAGAAATTATATTTATTTTTTAAGATTTTTAGTAGCATTTAAAATTATAATAATATGTATACTGGCATAATTTCCTTACTTTCGAATGGTGAGAAAGATTAAAGTGGCTTATACATTTTTTGAGAATGTGAGAACCACTGGAACATGAATAGACTATAAGATTTAAAGAGTACTCTCATTTTCTTGAATTACTCTACCAGTAGCAGCTAATTACCAAAACAAGTAGCATGGGAAGACCGTAGTAAGAACCTTGAGAAACGTCAACAATGGGAGGTTGCAAGGTTAGTTGTCCGAGGACTTGAATGAGAGATAAGGGTGATAACATGTGGAGAGAGCGGACCGGGGGTGGGGCGGGCACAGGGAGGGAGAGGCTACATAAGCGCGGCCTTGGCCGTGAGAGGGCACAGTCAACAGACAGACAGACAGACAGTCGAGATGGCCGGATTCAAACTCCTCCTCTTCGTTGCGCTCCTTGGCCTGGCGGTGGCCGTACCCCTCCAGCAGGACAGCCCCTCAGAGAACACCGTCGGTAAGGACGAAGAATCCGTACTGGAAAAGCTGAACACCCGCTGCTCCAAGCGGGAACCCTCGGCCTGCCTCATGCTCAAGCTGGTCAGCTACGTGAACAGGCTGCTGAAGAAGGCCGACATCCCGTTGGGTGGGGGTCTGGAGGTGACTCAGACCGGGCCGGAGCCGACAGTCCATCTGGAGACAGAGGACGCAAGAGGCCTGGAGACTGTCGAGGAGGCCGTAGGAAGGCTCATTGCCAACAAAGCCTGGGCCTTCCTCGGCTCCCGCAGTCTGAAATGGCGGCCTCTTCCCGGCTCCGAACTGGTCCTCGCCCCCAAACCCGATTCCCAGGGACAGCTCACCTTCTCGCTCGCCCTCAGAGAGACAACCGGTAAGCACTTCTTGTTGTCCGTGGATGATTGGCAGAACACAACACACTTAAACACACTACTACTGTCAAACAAATTACAGAAAAACTTACTAATTCAATTAAAAAATATTCATAATGCATCTTCTAAAACTTTGTGTACTTAAGCTAACTTATTTTAAGTAAAATATTTCAAAATAAAATATACTAATTTTAAAATTGATTAAAAAATTTTAATCAATATTTTAAATTCAAGAATACGCCCAGATAAAGCATTAATTTTCATATTTTTTTTTAAATACTTTCATTAATATAGTAATTTTTATATTTAAATTAAATCATTTTATTCTTAGATGATCTTAGTTGGGGTTCGGTC
>KZ807112.1:295762-311845 GCA_000696205.2 Oncopeltus fasciatus
CAGATACGCTAATTAAAAAAATTAAAATACGAATCATGCATGCGCATAGGCAGAATATTACTTTTTATTCTTTAATATTTTTTTTAACTTAAATTTTTTGCCTTACTAAACCAATTGCCCACGGATAGCAATTATGTTTGCCTGGTTTATTTTTAGGCACTTG
Organism: Oncopeltus fasciatus; assembly: GCA_000696205.2. Taxonomy (NCBI): domain Eukaryota; kingdom Metazoa; phylum Arthropoda; class Insecta; order Hemiptera; family Lygaeidae; genus Oncopeltus; species Oncopeltus fasciatus. Next base: position 295,926 of record KZ807112.1, read on the forward strand.
TTCAAATCCTGGACAGCATTGTCCTTCATGAAGGTTGTCTTGTGCTTCCTTAAATTTTCTTATATAAACACAAAGTTACCAGCTTGAGAATGAGTTTTTGAACTTGAGGAATAACGCTCCATTGTTTTTTATTTTGTTTTTGTTTTGTTTTTTTTACAATTAAGAAGGCTCTGATTCATATTTCATCTGTACCTTCTTATATTTTAAAAAATGATTTTTTAAACCAGTAAAACTGTGTATTTATTTTTTTCAAATTTGTATTTCTGAGAAAATTAAATTAAAATTGGACGTTATTCCCTATTCATTCCAGTTCAGATACGTGCCTCTCACAGAGCACGTAAAGGGCAATTATTATTTATAGTGAAATAAGTAGTTGTAGCAATTTTAAATATTCATTTAGCCTATTTTTATCTTTTGATAAAAAATAAAAGTTATTAAATAAATAAAATGAGATATATTAGTGACATTTTGGCATTTTTATAGCAAGTATTCAAAAAAGTTTATAATTCTATTTTTCATATTTTTTTGTGCTCATCTCAACGAAATTTTTTTTCAAAAAATATGAGAAATATATTTAAAATGGTATAAAGCTCATTCGCTTTAAAAAAAGAACAATATTTTCATAGATTAATAATTTTTAAAAAATTATTAATATGAAGAATTTTCTTTTAGCTAAAGTTTATGATTCAATATAAAGAAATCAATTTCAAAATCTCTAAATGTCAATATAATATATTGTTAGTAATAAACAGTTAAAACCTATATGCTACTTTATCTAAATTTGTCTAACCGAAGTCAGCTGTTAGATTGAAAAGAATAAGAAGATATTATATTATATATAATGAAAGATATCAGTGACCACTTTTTTAAGTCTTTTATTTTTGGTCTCAGAGACATAGGTAAGACATAGAGGTATAGGACAAAAATCCGTCCAAGTAGTAAAAGTCCTATCTAGAGATCTTGATGTCGTCATTAAAGGACGAACTAAGGATTCGGCATACTTTGAAATTTAAAATGCCAAAGTTCATTTATATTTTAATATTTTTCGATTACTAATTCATTTCGAAAGATTAATTATTGGTCAGTTCACAAAATAGCTAGAGAAATATATCTTGGCTACCTCTAAAATATCAGTTTTCCTCAGTCAGAACTTCTAGGTCTATTCAAATAAATCTTTTATTTTTTAAATTTGATGAAGTCTTTTCTATCCTGACCGGATGCAAATTTATTCAGGAATGTATTTTAATTTAGTCACACTATTCGCATACAGTTCTTCCGAAGGATCAGAGAGTTCCAACAACACTTTAACCGAGCAAGAAGTCCGATTGTGATGGAGTTTTTTTTTCATATTTTTTTTTTCTTTGAAGGCTTCGGTACTTACATAAAAAATTAATGTGAAAAACAAAGTAAAAAAATATCAGCTGGATATTGTTATTTATTCATTCAATTAAGTTAATGAGGCTTTGAGAAATAATGTTGTAGCTACAATGTTTAGAAAGTTTTGTGATGAGCAAAGTAAACAAATAATTCCATGTGTTCAGTATGATCAACATACATGCATTCTTCATTCGGTATCCTATGAAATAAATACGTATGTATTTTTTCACACAAAAAACGAGATAATTCCGTAAATGATGCCATGAAAATAAATTGTATTTTTAGAAGTGTCAGCTAACCTATTTGTTGGCGGCCATTAACCCGAATGGAAAAATTCTTTGAGATGGGATTGCCGAGTCCGCCCGAACAGACAGATATTAAAGACTGCTTTCGGAATGCCGACGGGTCGGACAGGTGGAGCGTCCACCTCACGCACCGTTAGGAAGGACTTGCATATCGGCTCCTGCTGACCCACTGCCCCGAAGACCTTGGTGGGTGGGCCGGTCCTTCAAGGACGTCGAAACAACCCTGAGCTTAGGGGTGGGGAAAGGGATGGAACACCTTTTCCGCCTTTTTCGGGGGTGAAATTAACATAATAATGCCATAAGTCTGTACTTAATCACCAAGCAAAGAAGCTCTTTGGTCAAGATAGGTTACGTACGACATATACTGGTCATCCACATTTACTCCCAGTTCATATTGTAAACATGGAATAAGACGCCGAAAAGAGGTTAGGGGGGAGCTAATTAATCTACTTCTTTTAAAATATTTTTAAGTAAATTATCATTTATTTTATGAGCGACTTTTCAGAATTTCGCTAGAACTTGAATTCTCTACGAAAACGCAACAGAAACATTTCCATCTAGAACTTCAGGAATAACTACCTAGCTTGCTAAGCTAGGTTTATCTCAGCCGAATGTTAAGCCCATAAATAATAAATAGGCGACTTAAGTTATCAAATTTCGCTAAAATATAAATATATATCAATACATCAGTAAAAAAAATACACTTTAGATTTCCTTATTTCATAGCTTACAAATCATCAATAAAAGATTTTCATTAAGAATTAACCTGTGTATTCGTTTATGCAGAAAACACAAAAATAGCATTCAAAAATATTGAGTACGCTTTTAAATTTTCGAATTGATTTAATGTCAATTCATTCATGTAAATTCATTCAGTATCCCGTAAATTTGTTGGCCGTACTTTCCTGTCGCTGTAGTTTTATTATATTTTTCATTTATGCGAGCGGAAAATCTTCTTCGAATGATAATAAAATTTTGGAAGAGATTCCTTGATGAAAATAACATTAATTGATTTCGCTAATGCCCCTTAAAGTGGCTTCTTCATGCTACTAATAGAATAATGTGTAAAAACATTTTTCTGGTATGATGAAGTGGCTTTCAGTATATCTTGAAACATATAATTCCTATCTGGACCCGAAATATAGAAACTAAAAAATGTTTATTATTTTAGGGAGGAAAAGAAAAAAAATTCCCATTTGATGGTTGAAGATTATTGGTTCTTAAAAATAAATATAAAAACCAATATTTGCAGCAAATGGTTATATACAGAATCACAGCGGAATTTCAATCCATCAATTTTATACGATGAATGTATAATTCTTTCCTGTGATTGTTTCTTAATCAATTTCGTTGACATTCAAAATTCACAAACCAGCAGTCTAGTAAATAAAACAAAATGATCCCATAAAAGTTTGTCATCAATATATCGCATTAGGCATCAACGCAATCGTAGCAAAAGCCTAGTTTTTATAGCTGTTTTTTATATTACATTTTGAGTCGAGCGCTTCAAGTGGAATGTAATGTCTAGCCTAAGGCTGTCGAAAATATTTACGACATAAAATAAATAACATAAATGTCATAAATAATAAAATAATCAAAACCATTGGAAAAATCAAGCCCCACATTAAGCCATACATGTATATTTTTAAGGAAGGAAGTTTATTCCCTCCTGAGAGATTTACTTGTTTCAAGTGCAGAAAAAATAGTGTAGAAACGAAAACTAATTTGAGTTGAAATTTTTCTGATTGTATTTGCTACAAACATTTAAAATCTAAGTATGTATACACTTGATTAATTAAAACAACAGATTATCGAACTAAGCTGGCTGATACTTATAATAATTTATATTTTAAAACTCTAAAAAACTGTAATATGTTTATTGAGTCTCTAAAAATTGTTCTTAAAACAAATATTTTATTTCTATATGTTTATCAAATGAAAATGTGTAGGATGTTAAGTACAAAAATACTTCATGAATGCATATGTAATGTGAATATAGATAATTTATTTATCCCATCATAAAATCTGATAAAGTTCTCGGAAGGTTATTTTTCTTCAAAATATTATAGTTTAAGTGTTAAGCTGCATTTTGATTTTTAAATAATCTAATCCATAAAGTGTTTTTTTTTTTGTGATTCTATAGCGGTTGTTTTCTTCAAAATTTCAATTTATTTTCCTAAATATTTATAGAGTCCTCGTTTCTTGTGAAATATGAGACAAATTTTTTTTTTTTTTTAAGAGCAGCATGTCATATTTTTTTTGTTAGTGTTAGCCTCCCATTCAACCACCTTTCATTTAATAATAAAAACTGTCCTGGGCGGGATTTGAACCCGCAGCGCCAGGATTGTGAGACCCGAACGGATTCCCTGAGCTACACTGGGGAACCTTAATGCATGTTTACGAAAAAAACGTTTTCTGACACTTTCTTGAATTCTTCAAACATTCTGGAATCAAGAAAGTGCGATGTACCAGAGCGTCGTAATGGCATAAGGCCGTCCATTATTTTCTTTTCCCAAAGCGGAGACGTGCCATCCGTCAAAAGCTGGACCTGGAGGCGGCTTTTGTGTCCAGAAAGAGAGTGAGAGACAAGTGTACAATCTCCTGGAGTCTCGCGGCGTCCCAGTTCTCCAGAGAAAAGGACCATGTCCAGAGACATCCTCCCATTCCGACTGTCTTCTGTCACTCAGCTGTTCCGAGTGTGTGCACGCCGGCCTCTCTTGTGAAAGTGACAGCCACGGACGTACTCCTGGAACAAGACGGTCTCTTGGAAATTCTCCCTACGCATTCAAGGCAGAGGAGAAACCAAAAGTACACTCCAGGACTCTGCCCTATTTCCATGACTTTCTGAATATATTCTTTGGAAAAAGAGGACATGTATAATATGGACATTTGATTCGCTTCAGCAAGCAATTTAGAATTTCGAAAAGATATTCCCTTTCAGAATTACGATATGCCCCAAGATATAACATAGCGAACCACAAAGTATTTTTTTTTTAAACTATAAGCTGCTAAGTTTCTTATTGAATGAACTACAGCAATCAATTTGATTAATCAATCTCAAATAATTCAGAAATAATACATATCAATCTAAGACATGTCCTTTTATTAAAATAACTGTTAGATTTTTGAAAAAAGAGTTAATCATATTAAAACAGTGATCAAAAAATTTTATAATTGTTTACAGCCCACAAAACGCATCTTTCCTATGAGATCTTAAAAAAATTCTCTATTATTTTCCTTTATGTGATCTGAAATGAGCTTTTCTTGTTGTCACAAATTGAACTAGATTCCCTTGTGAGCAATTAGGTTCATAGGGAAATGGAGATAACCGCCCTTTTGACAAGTCGTTATTTCTGCAAGAACCTGCCCAGAGCGAAACTCGAACCCGAGAGACCCCCATGAATCTCTTCGGCTAAGTCGGTACTCTCAACTGGATTCCCTAACATATCTTCAAACGTAAAAATAGTACATTTCAATAACAAAAATATAACTTATGCGATAAATACTGATAGTAATACACTCGATGAGTGACTGTACAATTTTTTTTTTTTTTTTCAAATGGAGAATTTTTGACCGTGGAGATTATAAGTAGATAATTTGTTGGGGTTCGGTTAAGGTTGACCCAAAAGATATTCAATTTAAAAAGAAATACACTTTTGTGGATCAACCTTCAACAAACCCCAAGAAATTCTCTACTGTACAATTATTTATGTACATTAGTTTAGAATAATTCCGTCAAGTTCTTAAGATTAATTAAATCCTCTTCTCAAATTTTCTATTCATTCTTGTTGGCATTAGCAACAAGAATATTGTAGAACCAAAAGAAGTTGAAGATTAAAGTTGCTTTAATAAGATTTTCTTTTGTTTTGAAAAAAAAAAGTATTTTTATTAAAAAGTTTGTTTTTTTAAATTTAAAACTCTAATTTTCGTAAAATTTTCTTTATTTATTAAAGCTGATCGGTTTTTAAATCCAAGAGATCTCATCTTCGGAGTCGAGGACTCTCCCATTTTGGGTGTCAGTGAGAGGTTTCTTCAATTCAAGTATCTCAGAGACCTTTATGCTATATCAAAGCTGCAGTTAGAATCAACGACAGATTGTGAAAAAATAACCATTCGGAGTCAGTCTCCTTAGTCTGTACGACGAGGTGTGGAGCTAGCTCACTCCAAGTTAAATCAGGAGCAGGTCTTGCCAGTTATTGCAGACCTTGTAGGATCCAATCCGGTTTCCTCTTAATGGCGACAATAAACAAGGCGATGGGAGAGCTTAAGTCCGGAGAAAGTAGTCCCTTCCCCGGGGTACTTTCTAGGGGGGGAGTGTGGTGGATTTCAGGACGGGTTGGGCGCGAAGATGTCGGCCATCTCTATGGGGAACCAGGAGAGCGGGTTTCGAAGGGGATTGACCCAAATAAACACTCAAGCTTTTATAGGTGTGTGCCTTCGTCAGTTGCCCTCGAATACACTCGATGATCAACTGATTCCTCACTATCCTACCCCGACTTGGCACATGAGGGCTCACAGGAGGTGTGTCAACGCCCCGGCTGCCATCGGGTCATTGGATGGACAGTGGTTATAGTTAGTGTCCTCGGGAATCCTCTGGGTCATTATCATGGAGAAGGAGTTGCTTCAGCTAAGCATAACTCCCGTGTTTCATTGAGAAGGATATCAACCGAAGTAGTGATATCAATATGAGTTATATCTTTTAAAGCAGAAATAGCATTGAGCATAAAAGAAAAGGCCACTAAACCTGACTCTATATTGGCCAGAGAGAAAGAATAGAAGAAGTACTCAGCCATCAACAGTCTTTGGTAAAAATTTTATAGAGCAAAAATATTATAAAATTAAACTTGGTAATTATTATGTTCCAAAAGTATACGTATATATCAATATTAAAAATTTTGGTCTTCCATCAAACCCCCTACTCCTAATCAACTCACTTATATCAAAAATTAAATCATGCAACAGTTTCCAATAGAAAACGTATATATTTTATAGAACATGATTTCTGTATTTTAAAAATAAGATGATCCACCCTCTTAATTTCTGAATTATATTCTTAAATATATTATTTAAGATGTGGTTTTCGACAAAGCTTACAGATCCCCCCCTCTTCCTCGATCGATTCCCGCTATAAACGAATTCATACAGCAGTTAACAGGTTAACACCTATTTTGACTTCCATAATTTTATTTAATAATTTCGGAAATATATAAGAACAAGTGGGAGAAAGAGTGTAGTGATCTCTTAAGGGAGAAAGAACTCTCTCTTGATGAAGATCCAGAAAATCCCTCAAAAATTTTACTCATTGTAATTTTTTTCTTTTTGTGTGTTCACCGAAACCCTTTTTCCCGGCTGTTCCTATTTATTATATACATCGCAGCCGTGTATGTTTCATTTTCTATATATAATTTTTAACCTACCATAGTCCCAATGAAAAATCTGAAAGCGTACTCAGTATTTTTTTTTTTTTTCATTTAATATGACTTTATTCGAAAATCTTATATCTCATAAGTGCAGAAATGATTAAATTGACCTTCACGGAGCCTTGATGGCACTTGCGGCACATCGGCACGTAGTTGCTGACAAGTCAGTGACAGGTTCCTGCCAGCGTGTTTTGAGATTGATCGAGGCTTCTCGGCGTCCCCCCCCCCCTCCCGCAACCCTCCTTACAGCAGATCTGCGTCATCTCTTGTCGTACGAGGCCCGCAACTCATCATGCTGCCATTAGACGTCCGTTCTCTCTCATCCCGTTCTCACGGCTTCGCGAACCTCATGTCTTCGAAGCAACATGTAAACAATCTACTTGAGAATCGTAAAAAAAAAATCTGTCGCAAAGTAGTTTTGAACCTTTATATTTTTTTTTTTTCAAATCTCATAGTCATTCTCTTCTTAATTCACAAATCATAATGTAATTCTTGGCTTTTTAAAAAATATATATACAAAAAATATTATGCCAGAGAAGAAACTTAACATCCATTATAAAACACACAAACATATATATATACTNCTCATATTTCTAATTATAAAACTTAAATATGTTATTAATATTTATTATATACTGCAAAGAGGCTACTTAATTTTAGATGAATAGGACCCTAATGTATCGAAACAGGTAGAAAAATAATATTATTACACATGAAGAAGAATATATTTTTGGACTTAATAAGTAAGTTCATTCAAGTTTTAAAATCAAAAACAATTAAAATGTATTTAGAAATAACATTTTAAAAAGACTCAATAAGGAAATGGAAATATTTTTAAAACATTAACATTCTTTATACGATATAGAATTGCATTTTCATCAAAATTTTTGAAAATTAAAATTACTGTACCATCTCTTATTTTAGTGATATACTGTTAAATGCAAGTAATTTCTTTGTTTGGAATGCTGTACGCTATAAAGAGTTTATAAAGATATAACAAAAAAATAACGAAATACAAGTTTTCTTGAAGAAAATAATTTATAATAACATTGGAAAAAAGAAATAGACTATTTTTTTAACAAGATTTTTTTCTAAAATTTTTCCTGGCCGCACATCAACTATCGTCGTGCAAATCGTGAAAAGTATATCGTTTTTCAATTTTTATATATTGAAAAATACAATATAGCAATATTTTTATAGATTCCAAATTAAAGCTTACCTAAGCTACTGACGAAATCAATTCTTTACTATTAATAAATAAAGAAATACTTCTAAATTTCTAAAAAAGTATTCAGACAAGTATGTAGGCATATATTGAAACAGTAGGATTTATAGTCTACAATATCTTGCCGCTTATAAATCTTAACTGTTTCAATATGATACATTTTTGGATTGAAATTTTTAAAAAAATATATATGAAATAAAGAGAAAGAAAAATAACACATTCAGTATTTGTATTCAGCCTATTTATTGTCGCTAGTACATATGAAGAAAATCCGAGAGAAAAAAAAAATACATTAACTTATGAAGATTACTTTCGCCATATAAACACTGTAAATGATAGTAATCACTTTGAAAGTTAGCATTACTCGAAATTACATTGGAAAATAACGGAAGTAGACCTAGAAGTATGAAATGACAAGGTACCCATTCAGTATGGTTCTCTCTCTCTCTTTCACACACACTCTGTTTCTCTCTCTTACTGTATATTGGCTGTAAGAGAGAACTAATCGTCCTTAGACAATAAATAATTTATCTATCTTGGTGCTCGGGGAAATCTAACACGCTTACAAATCTTTATTTTTTTTTTTACTTTATTTTTTATTATTTTTACCGTTTCAGCGTTAATTTTTTTTTTAATGTGAAGTAAAACCATTTAAGACTTACTGTATAATTATTATATTTAAACCTACGATTAAATATACTCAGTAGGGAGGGAACAAGTTCATTTAGACGTAGGCATAGTAAAGATTCAGTTAGAAAGCGCATGCAGAATTTCTTCAAAATTGATTTTGCCTTCAAGGGTAGGGGGGGAGGTTAAAATCCCCCGTTTCTGCCCTCTCAGGCGGGGTGACACTCGCCACTGTCGGCAATCATTTAGAAAGTTAGCAATACAAGAAATAGCCAAGAACGGAGACCTAGAAAATATCTAAAACGATAAAGTTCCAATTACCTAAAGGTCCTTTCTCTTTCCATCCACATTCCCTGAACATGTTCTCGAGCGTTCGAAATTACCCCCCGGTGGGTCTCGTCATTAATGCTCCCCTGCCATACTTCATATTCCTCAGTGGGAATGTCCTAATTGCCGGGGCAGTTATTGCAAGTAGCCCGTAGAGAGAGAGAGAGAGAGAGAGAGAGTCAAGTTTTTTTTTTTTTTTTTTTCTGATTTACATATTATTAGCCGAGCTCCATTCTTCTGGAAATGAAAGAAACGAGCTGTACAAGAAACATTTGAATTAATGAGCTTATTATACTTGTAAGAACTAATTACTTGTGACTAATTGTTTACATTTACCATAAACATAGACAAAAGAATAAATTTGAATCCATGAATTCAAAAGAGCGGATACACTTGCAAGCACCGCTATAAAAATAATTTCATTCCTATACATGTTGTTTTTGCTCTCAAATATTAATGAAATATAATAACTTGAGACTCCTAATTAAACCACTCGATCAAACAATATCGTCAATTCTTGCAAGCAAAAAAATGTCGTTATTTATTAAATAAAGTTTAATCCAAATTAATTAAAATTGATATTATACTATCGTTATAAAATCGCAGAATATTTTTTAATTTATTTTTAAATTGACCGAACGTTTTTAATATACACTAGGTTTTTAATATTATTTATAATATAGACAATATTTCTCGGCAAATTATTGGCAACATTTGCTTTTGCAATTCAAACAAATGTTTGAACAAAAATTCTACAGGTAAAATTAAATAAAACTAATACACATAACACGATTAAATTTTAACATCATTTAAAACATTTTTCATCATAAAGTATTAGGCAAAATTAGGATTTTGACTGCCTTTATTTTGGTACCTTCACAATACGTTATGTTATTTATCCATATTAAAAATAACTTCCTACAGAAAGTTCAAATTCCGATTTGGGTTAACAAGATCAAATTATTAAAAAGAGCTAGAAGGGCTTATACCCTGGATATTTGTTTTAGCACACTTGTTTCTAGTGAAAACCAAATGCAATACAAGTCTTGTGGTTAATGTAGGATTTTCATCTTATATCTTGTATTAAGTAATTAGCTACAGAAGAAATACCTAGAAGTAGGTTATATTTTCTTCACAACTTTATATAACTGCAAACATTTGGGATTAGAGAGTATTAAAAACAATTAAAATATCGATGTTCATTACATCAATCGTAGCTCAATAATAAAGTAAAATCGATTTAATAAATGGCAAATGAAAAATTCCTGAGATTTTGTGTGTATATGGATATATCATTTGTAGAAAAAGTATTGATATTTATAATAATAAAATAGGTATCTAAAAATATATTTGTATGCATCAGATGTGTATATTACTTAAATTAAATAAATCTCCACTTGGGGGCTCACGGGAAATTTACTTTATTTCACCTTGTGAAAATTATGTGATAAAATTTTGTTAGTATTTACGACTCCCATCAAGCCTATATTGATAGAGATAAGCCCTACTCAAGAATTGACTCTGTAGATTTTTGCGCACTGGGAAATTCCACTTTAACTAGGAAAAATTAGTTTAAAAAAACCTCTTCAAGCCTTGCAAACTCAGTCTCGCTCCACAACTAACAGGAAGCAAGGTTGATGGTTATTTTTACTGAAGTATCACCATCAGCAAGTAATGCTATCAGATCCATTGAACTTCAAAGTAAATCAATGGTTGTAACCTCATTACAACCTTCCTTCTTTTACACTTTTGGTTTCTTAAATAATATAAATTATCCTTCCGCAGAATTATTATTCTTTATCCAAACATATATTTTATATACAAATAGAAGTAAAGGCTTATATTAATTACTAGAATGTTCAGAAATAAAACTGCGGCGGAAGTAAGGCTATAAGGAGATTAAATTCATTAGTTTATATCATTTTTTTTTTCTTTCTTACCTTCTGTTCATCTGCTTAGGGTTGTGATGAGCCGCTTTATACTTAAACACCCATGGAACTAGGCAAGCTTTCATGTTCGATAACAGCCCGCCCAAGATGGGACTCAATCCATCAACTTCAAAACCTATGAATTAAATCATTTCAATTATACATGGAACTAATCATTTCTCTTTACTAAATGTATTATTTTTAATTCAAACTTATCACTCTATTTTCTAAAAGCCATTTATTATTAATAATTACGATTTATTCTCATTCAAAAATCGAAATTTATTATGCGTCAGGTGATATTTGCAACTTTATATTTTTAAAATTATCCTAAATATGCAAGTTTTAATAAACTTCAATAAAATAAAAATTATAGAACTGTTTTAAATTTTTTTTTAATTTGATTGGCATTAATACATTTTTTTTTGAAATGTATTTGTTCATATTTATAGAAAATAGTTATTTGAAAACAGCCTTCTTGCTGTCTTACATATTTTACATTGATGCCGCTATAGAGCTGAGCCCTAAACTCAATATACTTGCCATATCAAAAATCATTAGCAATCGGCTACAATAGTGAATAGTGTCATTGTCACTCTACCCCGTTCCATTCTGGAGTCAGGCAGACCCGCAATACAACACTGAATTGCGGCTTTAGGTAGCTTTTAGTTTACACATAAATACTATTTACCATAACTCATCAATCATATGGAATTGAATCAGCATTAAACTTTTCAGGGAGAAAATTGAAATCCACTCATAAGAACTCTTACATTTTTTATTTACTTAAAATTAAAACAAAAAATATTTTTAATCCATAATTTAATAACTTGGATATTAAATATATAGAGTATAGTTACTACTTTGATATAAGAATGCGTTAATTTGTAATCCTATTTCGTTATTTCTCTAAACTGAATAAAGAGAATATTACCTCCCTTATGTTGGGAACTTAAAATTTTTTTATGAGAACCAATTAAATGTTTATGAATTTTATGAAAAGCACATTGGTGTACTTTTAAGACAAGTTTATAAAAGTAACTCACTTTGATCAGCTTACCGTATTTTTCTAATAAAACGAAATTTATTGAACATTATATTGGTTGAAAATTGAATTGTAATGAAAAAAAAATTAAATCATACAGGGTTGATTACTTCTTTAATAACTGTTTTCGAATACACATTAGCCGGTCACACTACATATTATTGATAGTGAAATCAATTGATAAAACACCAGATTGAGTTTTTATGAAAATAAATTAACATTGGAATTCATTAGTTCTTGATAAAATTAATCTTTCTAAAATATCTTTTAAAAAAACATGGAAATTTGCAGCTCTATGAAGTTATATTTTGTATAAAAAGCGATAAATGTCAAAAGATAACTTTGTAAAAAATAGTTGTCTTTTCAGCAGTTAAATGTTGTTAGTTATCTTATGTCTACCAATTATTTACAGTTTTTGTCCTATTCGTTAGACATGGGTTTAAAAGTCAGTAGCTATTTTAATTTTACACTTTTGACGGAGTTGCCTTTAAGTAATAATGACTACTATTATTCCACCAACTGCCTGTTCATTTATACGTTGTCTTTCACGAGTCGATATGTCTAAATTTTCTTTCCATTTATAAATGTATAACAAATAGTAGCGATGGCAAAAGTAGCAGCTCAAAGTAACAGGGAACGAGGAGCAATGTGACAGACAGTGTAACTGTGACGTCCTCGGACTATGCAGATGACTGCCCCAAGTGAGATCACGTTCTTCCGTAACAGTTCCTTCATTCCATCGTCCCGGCTCCCGTTAGCGGGAAAATTTTTTTTTTTTTTCTCAGAGCCGCCGGAAAGAGGAATAATAAAAAAAAATATGGGCGAACACTCCATGCCGCATGCGCACGTGCGGGTCTTCTCCCAGTGCGTCGCGCAAGGTTTGCATAGAGCTCGCAAGTACTTCTTGACCTGGATCCCCTTCGTGCTACCTTTCCCCTTTCTCTTCTCTCGTGCCAATTAAGGTAACATGTCCTGGAGGCAGGTCGTGATCAGCCGCCACATCCCAGACTCTTTCCGACTTTGATGTCCCTAGACGAGTTAATACCCCTCGCGTAGAAAGTCTTGGAGACCGGTCATGGTCACTTTCGTGTGCTTTCCAAATGTAGAGCACCACCATCTGTTCAAGTGGAACGAAAAATTGGAACTTTACCTTTAACATAAAAACAAATAATGATAACAAACCAAGCAAAGAAAGTAAACTAATCTTACTGTAAAATGTGCTCGACCCAAAGAAATCATTCTCATAAAATGGTCCCCCCCCCCCCAAAAAAAAAAAAAAAAAAACTTTTCAAAAAGTACTGCCCACTAATGCAATCTTCCAACTAACACAATCAGCAATTTTGGTGGCATAAAAATAAAAACTTTTATGAACAGGAAAAATTAAGCATTCTTATTAATTTAATTTTAGTTATATCCATAATCAACTAATACCTAAATCACTAAATTTCAATTACTTAAGTGTTATGATGTGACGCTCCAAAATTGTATACTATTATATTGGATACGCAAAAGAGACCTACTTTCCTTATTTAGTCTTGTGATTGATTCAGACAATTTATTTCTTAAGGATCTCAAAATTTTCGATAGATCACAACTTTATAAAAATACATTAATTTCTACCGCGACTACAAAATTCATTTAAAAAATGATAATAAATTTCAATCTTCAAACTGTTTAACTCTATTTACTGCCAAGGAATTTATTAGTCCGATATACTTAGTTTATTAGTCTACACAGGATTGAAAAATGTACTAATCAGAAAAAAATTAGTCGTGCTAGATGAATAACTCTTATATGTCATTACACAATAATTTTTTAACAACACTATTGTTTAAAGAAGAAAAAAAAACATGTGAAAGAGAGATGAAGTTATTTATTCTCCTTTTTTTACCTCACCTTCAAACACTTTGAACCATGGAGGGAGGGGCGACCTACCGGTCATATACATGTATGACAATAGTTATTTTTAAACAATTTTTTTGTTTATTTTTTTGCAGGGGAGGAGGAAGGAAGGGGTAAGAAGAACAACATGGGACCCCTACTCGCTGCCGGTGCCATGAAGATTGGCATGCTCGGGATTTTGGCCTTCAAGGCACTCGCACTCCTCGTGGGCAAGGCTCTCCTCGTCTCCAAGCTGGCCTTCCTCTTGGCCGCCATCATCGGCCTGAAGAAGCTCTTCTCCCAGCAGAAGCACGTCACTTACGAAGTGGTCGCCCACCCACACCACAGCCACAGCCATGTCGCCAGCGAGCACGGACACGGCGACTCATACAGCTCGGGCTGGGGTAGAAGCATCGAGCCGGCCGCTTCTTCCGTGGACCCACAGACCCTCGCGTACTCTGCCCAAGTCCCCAAATAAGAAGGTAAATAAAGTAAATAATAGTCAATAGGGTACCATTGATGTAGATTAGAATATTTATTTTCATAAATCTAAATATACTTTAAAATTTGAATGTCATATAAAACATGCAACTTATACACTTTATTATACATCAATATTAACCATTCATCCCTATTTTATCAAAACGTAAAAACCCATTTACGTATTATACCATTACTCATAACTTATACATTTGAATACAATCCAGTATATAACATTATAATATACAATATAAATGTGACATGTTTTTATAACATAATAATATAACTTGCCAATCAGTTTTATTGACACTAGACCCTAAAGATACCTTCACTAAAATAATTGTTTGAAAAAATACAATTTATACTATTATACCCCACATAAATGGCATTACTAATGACCCATGTGGTTGGCATGCCAGAAAAAACACGAATGTTATAAAACTACCCAACTGCTATGATGTAAAAATTTTAGTAAATACTATTATTCAAAATATGGTCGTTAGTTTTCTACTTCTTAGTGGAAGGCGAAAGATAAAAATAAATGACAAAAATTCTAAAAACAATTAATTTATTGCTCAACTAATTAAGTAATTTCAGGGGCTTTATTCATTTATGAGGATGAACGTTCTGAATCTTCTGCTTCCAAGAGGAAGGATCATCTTTATAAATTGAATAATAAATTTAAGCCTCTGACAGGCGTCTAAGAATTTCTTCGGATCCTTTCTTCTCGGTGATTCCACTGTGATTGTGGCCTTAAGCATCATATGAATTTCTCATTGAATTGTTAAATTGTTTGTCCCCATATATATTCAATGAAAAATTTTTTTTTTTTATAATGTTAAAGTCATAAACAAAAGACATAAATGAAAATTTTAATTATGCAAATAATAAGTTATATTATGTATTTTTTAAACCTATAAAAACATTGTAATCTAGAATAAAAGAATGCCCTTAATTTGACTTTAAAGAGAGATTTAAGCTTGAATGCTTTAAGGAAGAGTCTCAAATTGACCCTTTTTACTAAATTAAGTTTCCTTGTACCTATAAAACTTTAATAATAGAGTCAAGCATACATTTTCTTATAGAACAGTAACCCTCATAATGATCAAACACAAGTGTTCTTTTTTCTGAGCAGATCACTGACAATTCACCTTTAAGGAATGCTTTTCAAAAACCTTGCAAGAGTCATGAGTACCTTAAAGCCCAAAGAATGACATTTTATTTATTTTCTATCTATTTATTGTATTAGCATATTAGTTTATTATAATTCATATTAGTTTTAATAAATTAATTTAATTAAATTAA
>KZ807112.1:311951-340346 GCA_000696205.2 Oncopeltus fasciatus
TATTTATTTTTTTTTTTTTTGTTTCAGGATGAAATGAATGATGACCACCATGCTCAGCTCAATGTCTATATTTATTATTTATTTATTTATTTGAAGTCTTTTTATTTATTGAACCAGGATTGGTAGTGATAAATTATATTGTTTAAAATTTACCTCTACATCACTAAGAATAATTTCCCTTATTTTTTCGGACAAAGTGACGCAGAGGCACTTGTAAATATGAGACTGTGACATAGACGGCTTAAATGAAACAGAACTTAGGTTAGTGCGAGCTTCGATGCTCGCGGCAATGGCTCGTGAAGAGACTTAAGACGAGACTTGGACTCCTTGCAACTGAATGTAGCCTTTCGAGACGACTCAACGAACAGACAACAACTTGAAGAACCCATCTGTAAATATGACTTAACTTACAAATGACTAAATAAACAAATTACTCTTACTTATCTTCTTTTTATTTTGTATCCCTAGATTGTATTTCCCTTACATTTCAACATGGTTCTGCCATAGGTATTTGTTATGTATGAATGTAACGTCGAATTAAATGTAACAAAACAAAATCTAAGAAAAAAAAAAACATTTACTTTTTCACTTGAATAGGATTTGTTATAAAATTTTAGATTTTATAATCAAAATATTAAAAACATAGAATATGATGTGATATTAATGTTTTCTTGAAAATATTAAAAATAGACCTTTCAAAATTATATGAGAGATCACCGAAATGATCTTCATAAAAATTGAATAAAGAAAAGTAATGTCAGTAACCTAATTAAAAAATTAAATTGAAACTTTATTTTAAAAGAACTGCTACTTAAAATTTATTAGAATTTAAAATATTACACTAANTAACTGTTTACCGAAGTAATAGAAAATTAATGTAACAACCATCAACATTTCTCATACTATTAAATGTGCTATATCTGTTGCAATGCTTAAAAAAATATTCAAATATATTTGATGACTTTGCACACAATTTTTTGACATCCTCTTTAATATCTCTTCTGATGTTAGTAACTTTCAAACTCACAAATTTGAGTATTTCTTCAGTAATATTCATTTGACTTACTCAGAATGTCATCAGATTGACAGCCTGTCAATGTATTAACAGTCATTTCAAAATTTAAATTCAAATAATTACACTGCCCAACAAAAAAAAATTTCGGTTTAATTGCCTCATTATTTTGGAAAATGCACAGAGAAGGGTGGGTGGTGGTTCTAAACACAATTTTTTTGGATTTAATCGTTTATAGTTCAAATAATTTAGACATTTAAAAACTGCAAATCTCCAAATGAGCCGTGGGTTGGGTATGCCTGATCTAGATTATGCCTATTTTCTAGTTTTTAAAGCTTGATCTGGATTTTCCCAACAGTTTGACAGTCAAGAGGTCGTCTTCAAGGAACTGAGAAGTATAATATAATTACATGATTCATTTTTTATTGTAACTTTTATATTTATTATAGTATTTAAGTTAATAAACTAATATAATATTTCATGAAGCCTAATTAAGTTTATTGAAATATCATATAATAATAGTCATAATTAGGTTAATTTTAAAGTAATCAATAACCCTAAGATGATTTTAGTTGGGGTTCGGTCAAGATAGATCCAAAAAAACACCAATTAAAAAAATGTATTTTTTAATAAAGGATTATCTGCCAACGTTTCGACTTACATTGTAAGCCATCTTCAGGGCTATCATGAAGATGAGATAGGACGTCCTGTCCCTAAGTTCCATGACATTGTCATGGAAATGTGAACTTAGGGACAGGACGTCCTCTCTCATCTTCATGATAGCCCTAAAGATGGCTTACAATGTAAGCTGAAACGTTGGCAGATAATCCTTTATTAAAAAATACATTTTTTAAATTTGTGTTTTTTTGGATCTACCTTGACCGAACCCCAACTAAAATCATCTTAGAATAATATCTACGGTCAACAAACTTTCCTTTTGAAGTAATCAATAACTTGTAATCTTTTTCTTATAAATGGATGTAATCTTTGGTAATTTGTGTAGCTCTAGCATTCTGTTCTTGTAGTCAATTACCTTGCATCCCCTCCTATTAAAAACTCTATTGACTGGCTTCCTATCTGCAACAACACAGTGATCATAGTATCTATAAAAACTGATTTTGCAATATTGGTGGAGTTACAACTATTTTGTTTCATTATCTTCCATGCATGAATTCTTTTAAATGATTGTTATTTATTACTATAAATGATTGTCATTTTATTCTACATGACATACTAGGATAAAATATAATTTTAATATGAGTAATAAAGCTTTTATTTAAAGCATCTTTTTAAGATTCTAAAATATTTAACATGAGCCCTAACGTAATATAACACAAATCTTTATTTATTTAATTTTTGTTTAGTTTAGCTTAATAAACATCACAATCATTTTGTTAATGATAAGTTTAGAACAAGAATATAAGAGTTTGGTAAGACCACCAACCTGATTACTTACTCTGCTTATAAGAGAGCCTTGCTTTTTCAATTAATATTAAATTTGCTTACTGCTTAATTTTTTTTTTTTTTTATAACTTTTTACAATATAGTTTAATATTGTNTCAAAAATAAAAATAATAAAATTGCAATTAACTAAAATATCTTTTGCATTTTCTACTAATTCCATTTTTGATACACCAGAAAATATTGCTTTTTGCTTCATTCATAGATTGAATGATAACTTACTGTACAAAAAAAAAAAAAAATCATTGCATCATTCATAGTTTTATTCCAAAAGGGATATACAACTCCACTACCTCAAGTAATACAAAAATCGATGTTTGAAAAAATAACTAAGAGATCCAAATAAAATTAATTCTTAAACATTACTCAATTACATCAACACATCATATTTTCAAGCTCTTAACTGCAATTTGCATCAATAGATCAAAATATTGCTTTCTGTATGAAAATAAGAAAAAATATTGGAATGAAAGAGATGCTCACAATACTTCAACTGAGACAAGAAACAATGTAACATAGACTGCAAAAGACAAACAGATTTAAATGGACCGACAGAGATACTAGACTATTCTTAACAAAATAAAAAAGACTGCAACTAACATCACTAAAACTTTATAGCTTATAAAATTTTACAAAACTATCATGTTTGGACCATATTTAGAAGTAAAAACTAAACAAACTTCATCTAAACATAAATAATTATCGATAACATACAGACTTGTTCACTACTAAGCAAACCAATATAGAGTGTGATACATCAAACTAAGATAAATTTTTAATAAAAATCAAACTGAAATATATATGCTATACTTAGCAAATAAAACATGACTGAAGCAAGATAACATCTATAATGCTTGGACTATATCTACCTTACAAATTAAACTGGACCCTAACATACTTAACTTAATTACAATAAATCTCTGATAAAGCATAAAAACTGTCATACGCAGAAAAATACTAAACCAATTAAACTAGACTGTCACACACCTCACTAAAACTGGATGAATCTTTGATAAAATTACAAATTTTATACTGGAATAATTGTAAATGTATATTAGACTGTAACGTACTTCTCAAATACACGGAAAAACTTACAAATTTTAATACTTGGACTATGCTTTAAAAAGGAAACTGGACTGCAACATACCACACCAAATTAGGATATATCCTTGATAAAAGAAAGAATCTGTAATGCTTGATCTATATTTATTTTAGAACTGTACTAGTTAAAGTAAACTAGACTATGACGTAACTCAAAGTAACAATGAATATCTTTGATAAGAGAAGACATAAAAACTGTGAGACTTAACAAAATATACTTGACTGTGACAGAATTCTGTTATAATAATTAATTATGACATTAAAAATTTAATAATAAATGTTTAATAGTACATACCGACAGTGATAATAAACATTACAAAGTAACTTGACTGAGACGAAGAAAACAGAAATCTCGAAAATTATAGTGATACTTGGACTATACTTAACAAACTGGACACCAGCATACCTCATCGAATTAGGATATATCCTTGATAAAAGAAAGAATCTGTTATGCTTGATCTATATTTATTTTAGAGCTGTACTAATTAAGTAAGCTAGACAAGAACATGCCTTAAAGGTACAATTAAGATCATTTATAAGAAAAGACATGAAAACTCTGAGACTTAACAAAATAAACTTGACTATGACAAAATTCTGTTGTAAAATTATAAATATTTAATAATACATACCAACAGTGAAAATAAACATTACAAAGTAACCTTGACTCAGACGGACAAAACAGAAACCTGAAAAATTAAGAACAGTGATTACTTGGACTATTCTAAACAAACTGGACTCTAACATACCTCATTGAATTAGAATATATCTTTGATAATAAAAAGGATCTGTAATGCTTAGACTATATTTATTT
The DNA here is from genome assembly GCA_000696205.2 of Oncopeltus fasciatus. Lineage (NCBI taxonomy): Eukaryota > Metazoa > Arthropoda > Insecta > Hemiptera > Lygaeidae > Oncopeltus > Oncopeltus fasciatus. The sequence goes on from KZ807112.1 coordinate 316,337, forward strand.
TAGAACTGTACTAATTTAAGTAAACTAGACAAGAACTTGCCTTAAAGATACAATGAAGATCATTCATAAGAAAATACATGAAAACTCTGAGACTTAACAAAATAAACTTGACTGTGACAGAATTCTGTTATAAAATTATAAATATTTAATAATACATACCAACAGTGATAATAAACATTACAAAGTAAACTTGACTCAGACGGACAAAACAGAAACCTGAAAAATTAAAAACAGTGATTACTTGGACTATAACTAACAAACCAGACTTTGAAGAACGATCCCTTAAAATATAATAAATTTAGGTTGAAAACAGACAGATGACAAACATTGACGACTTTAAAAGTGAACTAGAATGAAACAACTACTTTAAAAATTATTTATATTAACTTAATGTATTTGTCAGAATGAAATTAGTAAACCTCACAAAAAATCTGTTTAACATGAACTGACTTAATACTGACTTAAATGTAACTCACCGAAAGAGACAAATCTTTGACGAAAACATTAATTACATTACAAACCGTAATACTTCAACAATATTCAACAATGTAATTAAACGGTGACATAATTCAATAAAACCATTAAAAACAAATAAAACAATTAAATGTGTGAGGTAAGCATTAAAATATATTATGCAGTCGATAAATTATCTTAATTAATATAACAATAATGATTTAAGATATAAAAATGACAAACTTATGACTGAAAATTTATTTAAAATATTGCTTGCAAAATTAAGTTAAAATTACATATTTGCAAAGTAAATATATTTCAATCAAAAAATATTTGCTATCAAAAGACCACAACTAAGACAAAACTTACAAAGACTAAATTAAATTCTGGGGAGAAAAATATATTCACTGATAATACTTAATCAAAATGCCCTTCAAAGGAGAAACAGTGAATACTTATTATTCATTATTTACATACATTTAATCAATATTTACAGATTAATTGATATGTATAGATATATTAACAATTTTCCTAAAATAAAATGTATCTTTTAAATAATATCTCAAAATGTTCAATATAACTATCTTAGCCTTAACAAAAAATAAAACGAAATTTTAAAAAAAATTTGTTTAAATAAATAAATTTAAAAAAAAAAAATCAAAANATAAATCAATAAAATGTTTTCATAATTAAAAATTAAATTCACTTGAAGACTTTTATAAATTAAAATGTGATTTCTTACAAAGGTAATATATTTAATCCCTCCAAAAATTTTACATAAGTGGTTTATAAAAGAAATTTATTTGCTAAATGGATTTTGTTTGAGGAAATGACGCATTTAAAGTTTTCATCTTTCATATAAGAAGTATTTGTCAAAGTTAAGTTAAACATTTTAAAGGGATAGATATAAAGTATTTTTAAGTTACAAGTTTAAGAAACACAACTTCGAAAAATACTTTTTTTCTATCCATTTTCTTTATATTCCTCTGGGCATCCAAACTCATTATTTCTGTTATTTTTATTTTACAGTAGGAGTAAAACTTATTAACAAATGAGTATGCCTTCTAAACAGCAGGAATTTTGTTAAAGTAAAAATTCAAGCAGACAATTTATTTATTAAAGAATGTTTTTATTTATTTGTTACATATAAGTCTGTGATGGTTCAACCTAATTAGAAATATAATATTTCCAAAGTGCTCTTTAGAATATTTTTGTTCTAGAATATTATTAGTGATTTTCATTTTTTGGAAATAAAAACTGCTTTTAAATTTAAAAAGAAAGTAAAATGTTCATTCTAATAGTTCAGAATGTAAATTATTCTCACAAAGAAATATTTTTTTCATTAATAAAATATAAAATGCTTTTGACCAGGGTGTAGATTAAATAATAAAAAAAATTTCTATTATTTTATACAGAAATACCATAATTTTGGCTTTCTTTGTAAGCTATCATCATGAAGGCTAAAATGAAACACTAGATTGACAAATATAACTATATTAATATAAAATAAATACATAAGTATAATAAGGTAAGGCTGCAATAAAATTAAATACCATTATATACATACATTCAAAATAATAAAAAGAAATAGAAACGTTAATATTTAGGGCGGAAACTTAATGCAACTATAATTATACAAAAATATTTAGTGAACTCTGCAGGAATCTCTGTATAAGCAATATTGCCATATGTAAATTCATTCCTTAGGTTCTCACATTAATACTCTCCCTTACCAAGAGGGTTTCTGAAAAAAATAATCTTCGATGTTATTCTGGTGTATTTATTTTTCATTCTAACTTAAACCCTGGCCATTTTTGTATGTTTGCCCTGACGGCCAACTGATCTCTGCCATAAACTGTTTTTTATATTTTTCAATGTTTTAAATAGATCAGAATTTAAATGAAATTAATTTCAAATAAATATCAGACTCTTTAGTATAATTAATTTGGTATTTAATTAATTACTTAATAGTGGCAGTGGGGGCCTGGATTTTATTACTAAAGTATCAAGAATCTGGATAACTTCCAGTATAAAAAAATAAACTTAGTTAATTAATATTAAAATAGGTTGCATCTATTAATAATCACCCATTAAATTTATGTTAAATTATTATTATTTAATGCTATCAATAAAAATATTTTGTAGTCAACAATCAATAGAGAAAATTTGGATAGTCAACAATCTTGAAACTATTGCACATTTTGTGATTTTTTTTTTTTTTTTTACCCTCTGTAGGATCTTAACTAGATCACAGGTTAGATTACAGGTTTCTTTTTGGAGGAAATTAAAGATATCAATTAGAAACTATATATGTGTTAATCACTGAACTTCTAAATAATCACAATTAAGCCTTTACTGTTTGAACTTTTTAGAAAATTGCCTTTAATTGTTGCCAAAATTTGTAAAATAAAAACCTTAATTAAAATTATCCTTGAACAAATTAAGGGCTTTATTTATACAATTGTATTTATTCATATTACATAAGCAAGTAAAAAATAATTATAATCAACTGTATTTTATAGGATTTTAATATTTAATCACATACACTTAAGTATATGTTTGTGATTAATTAGCTAATTTATTTTTTATTTAAATAAATTTAAAACTGGTTAATGTTTTAAAATCTAGAATTAACCTTTCATTACCAAATAATCTTAACTTAAACATAGCTTTCATTGAAGATTTGAAAATTGAGCTTATTCTCTTTGGGTATCTGATGTTCTTTAAGTTAATCGATCTCTCTGATATAAAAAAAAATAGTGATCTTCTTTTTTCACAATCCTTATCTCTTAATTTTCATATCTACTTGAAGCTCATTAATTGAATAAATATTATTCTTTAAAAAATAGATTCATAAAAAATTCTCTTGAATTATTTTAGGGATTTGTTCATAAATAGCTTTAAAAAAAAATACCTATCTGTTACTTTCTGTTTCTTTTTTGTACTTGAACATCTAGTTGTGTTTCTGACTTCTAAAATCGGTGTTTGGAAATTTGAAACAAAATAAAACAATGTCTTAAATACAAAATTAAGAGCTTCCAATACATTAATAATTGAACTGTATTCTGTAACTTAAAGTCCTTCTCCTAAACATTACATTTCAAAACTCTCTTCATTTTTTTCTTTTATTATCAAACTCTAATTCCAGATTCTTGATGCTTGACATTTTGTAACTATTATGCTTGTCTATGTCTCCTAACCTCCTACATCTGAGTCTTCATTCTTCAGTGTATAATTTTATTTTAGTCTGATAAAAAAAAATGGGATTATACTAATTATTATTTTATTAAAATAAATTATTAAACATAATTTAGAGTAATGATTTCCAGGATTAGTAACATTTTATACAAAGATGAAAGAATTTTTAATTTTGCATTATAAATTGTAATCATAAAGTTGTTCTCACAATATGCATAACATATGAGTAACATAATTATAAAGCAGTTTCTGTAAATTTATAAATAACAAAAATCCACAAGCATTCTCATTCAGCATAATTCATTCATTCTACAAACAATTTGAGCTCTTGCAGTGAGCAATTGCTATTAATTATAGGTTATGTTTTAGTCTTAATCTGTAGATTAAGATAATATTTCTCATGACTATTATATAATTTAGCCCAATCTCTCTTCACTTCTCAATGACGATGGGCGAGAAGTATCCTCGAAAATTTTACTCTTTTTAATTTTTTCTTTTTGTGTGTTCTCTACACCCTTTCTCCCACCTATATATATATACTATATATATATATGTGTGTGTGTGTATGTGTATATACTTATTTATTTTATTTATTGGGATCACTGTTGTTGAGGAAATATAACTATTTATTTAATAACTTGTGTTATTTTTCAATGCCCCTATTATAGCCAAACAAGTATATTAATCATTCAATAAATGGATTATGCACTAATATATGAATTATATTGTTCAATTAATTAAAATAACAAAAATGTATGACTTACCTTTTCTGACCATTCCTGCTATAACTTAGTAAGTCCAATTCAGGTGAGTACCAATTTTAAAGCAACTTATTGTTGATAGAAGAAACAGATTAAGACACTACCTATTCTATTTCTGTGAATACTTAAATGTCTGGTGGTTTGCTCAGCACATTATTTAAAAATACAAGTACAATTTATTTAGAAATCTTGAGAGGCATCCACATATATTTAAAATAACTGTGCAACCAAAATTATTTAAATACTGACATTTCATTGACAAAAAATAGATAGTAAAGAAGAACTGAGTAATTTTCTTTTTATTTATTCTTTTATAATAAACTGCCTGAAAATATTACAAAATATAGTTGAATTTTAGAGAATTTTCCCTTTCTTAGGAAATTAAACCCATTAGTTTTACTCCCTTAAAATTAGTGTTAGTGTTGAATGTAGGGTATCTTCCCTTTCTTAAGTTCTACTCTCTCAAATATATTGTTAGTGTTGCAATTTTAGAGAATTTTCAAATATCATAAAATAGTCTCTGTGTTTTAGACAGCTCCAAATTTGAGGTTGAGCGCTTCCCTCACCTTCCTCATACCAGAACCAGCTTTAGCAATCTCATATTTTGCCCTCAATGCATTTTACTACTGCTAAGTTCAAATAATATTTATTGTTAAGTTTGTCCATCTTTAATGAAACATTGGAAATGAGTTTCATTTCCTGAGTGACGTATTTTTTTCAATAGTCACAAGAATAATGGTAAATGAAAGAGTAAAGGATTTGAAAAAAAAGAACAACCCACAAAGAGGTATACCTTAATTCTAAAGAGGACTGTGTGTTCCAGCGTACTAACAATGTGGCAGAAACTTCTCTATATGGACGTCACTACTCCCCAATATATCATCACTAATCTGTGATCCATCCGCTATAATTTATGGGAATCGGATTGAATTAAGAAGCTTTTGTTATTGTATATATATTGAAGCCATATTTGCATAAATTGAAATATTAAATTCATTAATTAAATATTAAGTTTTATATTATATTATTTNAAAAAAGGTGTTACAAGAGGAATAATAATTTCTTTGGGTATCCAGACAAAAAGATCTACTTACTGACAAGTCAAATCAATTGATCAAAGGGATTAATTGTTTAAAAAAATACAATTTACTGTTTTATTCACAGTCTATTGACCACTGAATGCAACTGAGAAAAATCTCATTCACTAATAACTGTGTAAAGATTTAAATAGTGTTAAAAAATGTTATTGATAAAGCCCTAATTATTTCATCACTAATAATTCGGAAACAATAACTATTTATTACTAACTTTAGCTAAGTTCACAACTGTCAGACAGTACAGACTACTTCAGCAGCTTCCTTTCTCAGAAAACAAGGCTACCTGAGAAGTAAGCGACAAAGACCAACAGTCAATCTAACTTCACTTCTAAACGGACTTTACTTTACTGATTAACAATATATCAAAACTAATGGGAGATGTAAGCTTCGCAGACTAACCATTACTGATAAATTAAATAATAAACTAGGTAATCTTTACAGTACAATATTTTATTAGGGAAATCACATTTATTTATGGGTCTTTTAATTTAACATAAAAATTCAAATAAATGAGACTGAGAGGAAACTGGACCATACAAGCTACCTAAAAAAAAGATTAAACCTTCTTATGACAAATAGATTTTTGTCATTTTGATGATAAATGCTCAAAATACTTCACAAATATACCACATTATTGGATTTTAGGAACAAAGTTTTACATTTACTTGCATCATATCATCTTTAGATATACAGGACCATAATTTGTCCTAAGATTATCCATTGAATCTGCTTACTCTTCAAGGTTTTGAAAGGTGTTTGTCATCTTCTGTGAAGGTTTTTAGCAAGGGGTAATACTGTATCCTCATTGTGCATTATACTGACAAATCTACTTGTTATACTCACGTCATTTGCTATTTCACTAAATAGCATTTAACTTTTCACTTCACATTTTCACCATTTACCTCATGTAGCAATAAGAAAGAATAAATCTTCATGAACATTTAATTCCCAAATTTTATGAAAATCCTTTTCACTATGGTTTATTCTACAACATATTCTTGTTAGACTAGGTTTTTTGCTGACTGCAAAAACAAACTAAAGATTTAAAAACATACAAAACGACTATATTTCTATATTCAAACTAAAATTAAGAAAAGTTTAGCATATAGTAATAATAAAGTCTTACAATGTTATTTCTAGCAATAATGTACCTTTCAAAATATTCATATCTTCAGATAGAAATATATATTTTCAATATAATTATATAAAAACAGTTAAGATTATTGTACCCGTGAAGTTAAAAAGTATACCAATAAATATCACTGTAAATATTTCATTACTAATGATTGTATATTAACTGTTCTATATAAATAAATCAATATATTTATTTTTATGAAGATTTGNATTGCAACACCTAATATATATATATACATATATACATAGTACAGGGCAAGTTATATCTTCTTGGTAAATGATAAAAAAATAGGTGTTAATGTATGGTCAACTTCTAAAATTACATCAATTTTGTTCCTATTCACCTCCAATCAAGCAATCCATTTTAGGAGAGGAACTTTAGGAAAACTTCAAATAAAGTCATCTTATTGTTTCTAAAAATCCTACATCAAAAAAGTTACCAAATAAGTAAAGAAGAACAAACTAATCATAATTTATTGTGCAATAATCCATATCAATTTGTATGTTTTGATTTATAAAATTCATTAAAAAATTTTTTTCTCCAAACCAGTTAATCCATTTAGCTTTTATTATCCTTAACATAAAATAAAACTAAACTAGTTTAAAATATATTTAAATGGTATAAATAGGATCATTTGTTTTAGATGAATATTAATAATTCTTGTTGTAGTTTAAATCCTTAATAATATGGCAAACTTTTAAAATTTGTTATTCTTTAATAAAAATTTGAATAAAATTTAGTATCTTTTCACAGGATTTTTTTTTTTTTTTTTTTATAGCAAAATAATATTTGTTTAATAGCATTTTTTTTTTTTTTTTTTTATAGCAAAATAATATTTGTTTAATAGCATTATTATATTTTTGTTATACAATGTGATAGTTATTTTATTTACTCTATTAACTTATTTCTTTTCATGATTATAAGTCAATATTACTTACTGATATTTAAAAAAAAAAAAACAGTTTCTGAGAATTTATTAATAGCAAAGAATTTGGGCTCTTGCAGTAGATAAATTGCTATTTAGCAATAATAATAAAGCAACTGCTTTATTTTGTGTATGAATTTCGATTTTTAACTATTATTTTCTCATTTTTTAAGAATTTTCATCACTCTGAACTATTGTTTTGTAAATTATATGCTTTAGATATTATAATTCTTCTGACGACAGTAATTCCTTACTTATTCACCATAGATTTTTAATTAATTTAAATAAAACTATTTTTGTAGTTCTCTTGTTTTAGGTGTTATTTTAATACTTTTAACTTTGACAGGCTCAGATGTAAAATATTTAGAAATCAATAAGCATTTAGGTCTCTTTGTTATTGAATTAAAAAATTTTACAGATATTTTCAATGTGTTGTGTTTTAATTTATGCTAGTCATACATACAAGTTATATTTAAATTATTAATTTAATTTTAGGCTTGGCAAAATGTAAGCATTTTTTTTTTAATTTGCATATGTTTATTTGTTATAATAATCAATATCATTTTTTTTTTATTGTTGTCTTCAAGTTTAAATCATAACTCAATAAATAAAATTTTCAAAACAGACTTAAGATGGATTTATTTATTTGCCTGCTGCTTCTCCTGAGAGTTGTGCCTTTTCAGAATACTATATATTTTGACTAGCTATTGTGCTAAGCTACTGCTTAATATTTAAGAGGGATTGTTGCAATAATACTCTTGTGAAGTGTGCAACATAAAGAACTGTCCCTGAAGGAGAATTCCCTGGTTAGTATCCTTATTAATCATTCTCAAAGGAAAGAACCTAAACATTGGCTCATGAATAAAGTCTCTCAGTACTGGGGTAGGTAATATAATGCAATTTTAATGAATATAGGAACTACAACTCTATATTCACCAAAATTTTATAATTTTCTCCTTTCCATAAAATTTTTTATGTATAAATAGAAGAGATTACAGAAAAAATCAAGTGTCTGCCTCTCAACTTTACTATTAGTTAAGTATGATTAGTTAAGCAATATTAATTATTTAATCGTTATAAAATTATTAAAATTAATAAGTCTATTACAAGTTAAGTTCAGACTGAACATTATTTAATTACAGTAAAATATATAAATATAATATATTAATTTCTGATATAATAATATATCATTCAGTCATGAGTTAAAGACCATCACTTATCTATAGCTACAGAAGAAAATATATTTATTGTTTCCTATAAAGTACCTTCATCTCATTTTATTGAAATTTATACACTACCAAACAAATTTATGAAGATTTTAAGTACAAAATATAAACTTTGACAGAATAATCACTTAAAGAAAAGTTTATTTTTTTCCATTTTAGCTCGTCTTCTAAGTATCACTCCCTCTGCAAATCATAAACACACACACACACACACACACACATACACACACACACACACACACACACACACACACACACATATGATACTCTCAAATGTTCTTATATAAAGTTACATTGTGATCAGCCCCACAAAACAGAGCAGTGTGACCTGTGGTTTACTAAAAAAAAAACTATAAAATTATTGCTGCTACACACCCATAACGTAATGGCAAAAATAGCTAAATGTATTCAGATCACCTAAAAGTAAAAAGCTATGAATCTATTTCAATTTTAACATAATTACTTTATGTTTCTTATAGTAAATGATAATTTTGCTTGCACATAATTGCTGGCTGGTGGAGGTTCTCAATCTAAGTTAGGAGAAATAAATGAGAAACGGTCATAAACCTCCATAGTTCACACTTATTTTTAAATACAGAGCGCTTTCAAGGCCCACACCTCATCTTCAGTGCTTTAAGTTGGTCAAGGCAGCTGACCTTGACCAACTTAGAGCACTTAAGGAGAGGCATGGGACTTGAAAGTGCTCTATATTTAAAAATAAATGTGAGAATTATGGAGGTTTAATGTCTGTTTCTCATTTATTTTACTAACCACTAAATGATAATTGGTAAATATTTGTATTAAATATAGTGATTAGTCAACTTCATAATAACATCCATCATTATATAATTTTTGTATTGGTCAATTGTAAAATAAATTTAATTCATCAACTATTATAAGCATAGAGAAAATTTTTCAGGAAAATATAAATATATTTGAATTATAAATTACAATANTTATAGTGGAAAAATATATTTAAAAAAATAATATTTTTATAAACTAAATGTTTAGTCTTTCTTGATTTATCGTTAATATTACAGTTTACTGTATATGTAATCAAATAAATAACAAGTTGACAATCTTAATTTCTAGATTTAACGTAAGAATGGCAAATACAGACTGAAATTGAGACTTAATTTTGTTTAATTGGCTCTTGGGTAAGAATTAACAAAAAAAAAAAAACTAACCGCCATAATTCAGTATTATATCATCAAAAATCAAATGCATTCAATACCAACAATTATAAAAATTAGTGAAATGCTGGAAGGCATTAAATAAAAGACTAATTAAGTTAATAATTCGTTTATGGAATCGTAAGATTTAAGTAATAACTCAAATAAAAATCAATTATTTAACTGAAAACACATAAAATTAATTATGAATTAACTAAAACCGCCTAAAAGAAAAAAGAAACAGAGCTAAGTGGATTCCTGAAGTACTCCAGTTTGCGACAACATTTTTTTCTTCCACTTGTGGTAGGATGTCGAAGAATCCTCTTAACCTCTGTGCGTTTTTTTCTTTTAGGCGGTTTTAGTTAAACTGAAATTGATTGGATAAGGTTTTAGTTCATTTAAATTTACTTACAAAATACTGTAAGTAAATATATATAAAGCTTATTTTCTAGTAGAATCAACTGAAAATTACAAACTTATAGTATTTTTATAATAGTTGAAAAAACCTGATTAAAGTTTTGTCCTAAAAAAAATGAATAATCGAAGGAAGATGACGTCATTAAAAATACATTCGCTACTCAATGAGTTCAAAGAGGTCGAAAGCTTATTATCAGAAGAAATGTCAGTGATAAGATTACAATTTGTTTATAATTGATAACATTTTTAAAGTCTATATTAAACTTATTTTTCCCTTTTTTAACAGTTAGTTTCATAGTATTTATTTATCTAAACGATCACACTTGTGCCTGGTCTAAGCAATTTTCAATTTAAAAAGTGAAAGAATGACTTCATTAATAGAACAATACGAGCAACAGTATGCTGTTTCAACTGCAGATTTTACTGCAAAAATTGCGAAGTTAGCCTCTGTCGAGCGTAGTAAGCATTATTTTATCTCTTGAATTATTATAAACTAGGGTAATTCGTTTTTTAGAAAAGTCAAAAACCAGTAATACTCTGGGCAAAAAAGGATAACATAATGGAAGAAAAAAAAATTAAATTAACGTGTATTTTGCTGGATGAAGAAACTGCCCAATAGCAGTACTCCTAAATCACTATTTACAATTGTTTGTTTTGTTCGTTTTCTTTAATTGTTATTAGGAAGTGTTGTTAATGAGGAGGTCACGCGGCCATTTTCTATTCAGGCNAAAAATAATTTTCTATTACAATCAATAACTTCTCCCAACATAATGGTAAATCCCAAATTCCTTCTTTTAAAAACAGCTGATTTTTATATTCAAAAACTCGATCAATGCGGATAGCAGCCTGTCTCAATTGACAAAACATTTCTGTCTGAGATAGTTTACATAAATAGGTGGCAATCAGTAGGGGAAATGCCAGGAATGTAGCAAAACATCCCAGTCAATCTTGTCCAATTTGGCCGCATGGGGCCAAGCATTTTCCTGGAGAAGAAGAGGCCTTTTTCTATTAATTAAGTCGGAATAAAAAAGGTTTGGCTCCAAGTGGCAATGGCCCAATATTGTTGAGTATTCTGTAGTGATAGTTTGACCTTCATTCAGAAACTCGAAATGCTATACACCCTTGGTTGTCCAGAAAAAATTAGCAAAACTTTCTTTGGATGGAGATCAGATATTAAATGATAGTATCTATGATTATCTAAAATTATTGTGCAAAACCAATTTTTTATTGCAGGTGTGATCCTGTCTAAAAAGGGTTCAATTTAGCAGGAAGCTAAAGAATTTGTTAAGCAACTTACCTTATTCTCTCCTGTAAGTTTATGAAGAATCCATTTATTCAGCTTTTTCACTTGTCCCAGTTGATGGAGATAATTCTAGGCAGTGGTTGGAGAAATATAAAGTTGTAAGGCCATCTCCGAACAACTTTGGCAAGATTCCAACTTAATTATTCTTTGAATTTTCTCTACATCAATGACCTTGGCTAGCCTGAGCTAGTATCATCTTCACCTATACAAAATTTGGCAAACCAAAATTGTGCCTTCTGCTCAGAGAGGGCATCTTTTCAAAAACAGAGCATATTTTTCAGGCAGCTTCACTTACTTTTAAACCAAGTTTTTAGTTTTTTACTCATATAAAAAAATTGATCTAAGAATTTCCATCCAAATTATTTTTGACTAGTCAGTTCGAATACTTCAAGAAGGCTGGATTAAAATTAATCCTTCTTTTCATAAAGGAGTATCATTTGCTTGTATGGGTTAAAGTCCAGTTTTGAATTCATTGAACAACAAAGGCTCAAAAATAAAAATCATAATCCAGAAAAACGACAGGACTTTTTAAATGACCTGGTAGGATTCATTTAAATATCATAACACATTTGCAGAATTAAACCTTTATTCATTTTATTTTCTTGAAAATTCCTATTAAATGTTGTTCATGCACAGTAAGATACTGAACAATGCTACCTCTTAAGTTTGATTATTTAGAATACTCTTGTCATTTTTTACTCTGTTTCTGAGGAATTTTATGTTGATTGGATGGTTGGTAGACCTTTTTAATGCATTACACATAATATCAAATTATTCACTTGGGGCCATGACACGACCGTTGAAAAATTACAACAGATCTTCACTGATTCTGCATTGGAAAAACTAAAAGTATTGTCCATTTAAAATTTTATATGTAGTAGAATAAAATNTGAATGCTAAATTTAATTTTTTATCTGGTGGTGTAATGGTTAGCATTCGTGTACGGAAAGCAGGTGATCCAGGTTCGAGTCCTGGCTGGGACAGATAAATTTTTTATTCTATTCCTTAGCATTAATTGTTTAATATGTAAAAGTATTTTTTTTTATAGTACTAATAATTTTCTTTACCAATTAACCAAAAATGAAGGCTATAATGCTACTATTTAGCAAGAAGAAGACTGTTTGCGTTATTATATTGGTTAATAATAATATATTGGTTAATTAATTAAGGTTTTTTTTAATGGTCATCCTGTTCTCCTAAATAAAATTACCATTTTGTGTGGTTTATACTTCCTATCTACCTATGGTTAATATGTATTCATAGATCCTTGGTATAATATAAATGCTTAATATAAAGTCAAAACCGAACACTAGATAACAATACTGAATATACTTTCCTTATTAGAAAAAAAAAATGTAATGTTGAAGAATTTTCAAAATTTCTGCTTCAATTCTTTTTTTTTTTTTTTTGTGTGTGACTCTGAGTTGTAAGTTACTTACAACTTATTAACTTCTCTGCCACTTAATCTTTAGCACTGTAGTAAACAAAATGTTTGCCTCCACTTAAATTTGAGAGTAGTCATTTTCAATGGTACAATTTTACTTAACATAGTTGTTTTATTCATACTACATATATACCCCATTCATATAGTATTACTGTTAGAGGAAAGCTTTGAGATGGGAGGGTAGACTACTGGTGATTCAAAGATTTTTATTGGTGGCTTCTGTGTCTGTACGGGCATCTGCTAATCAACTAGTATGTTTTGAAGTAAAAGTAATTTAAGGATGTTCACGTAGGCTTCCACGGTCGTCAGATGTATGTACAGTTTCTTCTTCCGGGTCGGACCGTGTCAAGTTGTTGATAGTTTCCGAGCTTTCGCACATCCTGTGATGGCTTCTTCAGGGCTGAATAGAGAATGATTCTCTATTCAGCCCTGAAGAAGCCATCACAGGATGTGCGAAAGCTCGGCAACTATCAACAACTTGGCACGGTCCAACCCGGACGAAGAAACTGTACATAATTTAAGGATGCGACGTGGGAGTTTGAAGGGGCCGCTCTTCACCTGGTAGCTGGTGATAGCCCAAAGCCTGCTTTAGTGAGTATTACTTTTCTCTTCCAGTATGAATAAACTAAATTTCATTTACCCGTATCATAGTGTTTTGTGAGTCATTAATGTAACTAACAAGAGGTACACCTGCTTAGTTTACTGACTTTTTCAAGTTCCGCTTGAATAATATAAAAGAAATCCATTAAAATTTTTATCTTGAAATCTATAATTAAAATGAGTAGGATTAAGTAAAACTAGTTAGAAATATCTACTTATGAAAATATGACATAGATTATAACATTGAGGTGAAGGTGAAGTTTTAGAGTTATCAGGAAATTGAAGTCTTCATTGGTGTGATACAACTTGAGTGGAAAAGTGGTAACATTAGACGTTCGCTTTAATTTTTTTCGAGCTAACCAATAAAATATTTTTGATTTCAAGATAGAAAATACCTGAAATAGATCACTGTTGCTGCATGTAAAGTAATGGTCTAATTGCTATTTGCTTCCACAACTTGAGAAAAAGCCATAAATTATAGCTTTTCTGAGGAATTCATGCAAATATATTTGGGATATTTTATTGTTTCCTATTTATTTTTCTTTAGTTGCCTATTCTCCTTCCCTCTTAATAAAATATTGAAAAGCAGTAATCATTTACTTATAACTGAAGATTCTCTTAAAAAAATTTTCCTAAAAAATATGTTACTTTTTTCAGGTGATCGAAGGTTTCTTATTCAAGAATTAGAAAAACAAATTGAAGAACTTCGAGAATTGGTAATAAAATATTTCTTTGAAATCCCTTGAGAAAAATGTTTGTTTATTAATTAAGAATTTACTTTGTTAAAAATTCTATTTTTAGCTGGAACAAATGGAATTAGAAGTTAGAGATGTGGACCCATCCCTAAGACCAAAATTGAAAACTCGTGTTGAAAGTTATAGAGCTGAATTAGCAAGACTGGAACAAGAATTTAATAAGGCATCCATCCAGCCAAATGGTGATTATATCAATATTTAATGGCTATAATTAGCTTAATAATAAGTTAATCATTGTTTTGTTGGGTTTTTATTATTCAAGAGAGAATGTGTCATTTTACAACAATCAAAATTGTATCTAGAATAATAAACAATATCAGAGTAAAATAATTTACAGAATACAGAAAAAAGGTTAAGTACTTAGTTATTTTTTTAGTTATTTTGCAAAAATAAATGCATGAAAAATAACCAATACTGAATACTATCTAGCAAACATTTTGAAATATTAAAATGTAGGTTGACATATTATCAAACTTTATCAGTTTTTATATAAAATAAATAGTAATTATGCATGATTAATAATAAAAAATTAATGACATAAAAATACAGAGGCATCAAATAGTCTCAGACAAAAAAATACATCTTTTAAAAAAAAAATCAGGGAATTTAAATATAAAATGTTAAACTGTAAATTTATGCTCCTACTATACTCTTAAATACCAATATAAAATTTTAATGTTGTTCTATTTGATTATACCACAACTTTTTAACTGTATTTTCTCCTTGCACTACTTACCCTTCTCTCTTACCTCCTTCTTTTTATTTCTCTCTTTCCTTTTCAGCTGTTTCAAATAAGCCCATATTCCTTATCTTTTCTCCTTTAAAGTCCATTATCCAAAGCTTAGCTATTTTTCCTTTATTTTTTTGTTTTTATCCTAATAAGAATGAAAAAATAATTATTCCATTTGATAAAATAATCACGGCTCATCATGGTTATAATTCAATCATCAAAGATTCAGGTATATCTTTTTAAAATTTATCTTCAGAGCTTATGCTAAAAAATCTTGGACTATTATTATTGCATTTAATATCGTAGTTGATTTAAATAATTAAACATTATTTAACAATGTTTATGAGGTTATAATATATGAACAAATCCATGTAAGTTTGTAATTTTAAACTAAATATTATTATATTAGCAAAAAATATTTTTTAATTCTACTTGATATTGCAGGTAATCCCTTCAATAGGAATTAGAATTTGTATTTTGTTAAATAAGGAACTCTGCCTTTCTTTTCACATTTAAAAGGGACATATCAAATTGCATTATGAAAAAAAAAAAAAATTTTTGGCTCATAATCAGTAAGATTAAAATATTTGAATGGATAGTTTTTGACCGTAGATATTATTATTAGATGTTTTTTGTTGGGGTTTGGTCAAGGTAGATAAAATAAAATACAAATTTAAAAAATGTGTATTTTTTAAAATTATCTGCTGTTTCAGCTTACATTGTAAGCCATCTTCAGGGCTATCATGAAGGCGAGAGGGGATGTCGTATCACTAAGATCCCATTTTCATGAAAATCGGATCTCAGTGACATGACGATTTATTCGTCTTTCTCGGTGGTTTAGACTCCCGAAGGAAGTGCTGGAAATTTAATAAGTTATCTGGCTAGTCTCAGTGGTGCAATTGGCTAGCACGCCGGCCCGGATAGCAGGAGATCCAGGTTTGAGACCTGGTTGAGACAGATTTTTTATTCTATTCCCTTGCATTTATTGCTCCTAAAGAATCCTCATTCAATATAACAAATGGAACTATAGAGAGTATAAGTAACAAGTTTTTAATTAAAATATGTTATAAAATACAATACCTGCCATTATTATATTTTGCAGGTTTCACTACAGACCAAAATGAAATATTCGGTGAAATTAGTATTCGGGAAGAGCAAAAGCAGAGGTTACTGGACACTTCAGAAACAATAGAAAGAACCAACAACAAGCTTACAGCCTGCTATAGTGTTCTCCTGGAAACTGAGGACATTGGAAGTCAGGTCCTCCGAGACCTCCACTCCCAAAAAGAGACTATACAGAAGTCAAGAGCAAGAGTAAGACATGATATCTTGTCCTTTAAAGTTTATCAACTTGAAGCATTCTAAGCTAGATATGTTTTGAGGGGGAGGTTTTCAATAATCTAAATATTTATTAGGTTTACCTTGAGTTACTCTCCAGAACTACTAAAATAGTTTTCAATTATGTATATTTTATAAGGAATAAAATCTGTTTAACTTCGCTCGGTAAGAATGATATTTGATTAAAGCTGAGCACTTTTGAGACCCAATGTCCCATCCTCAGAGCCCAGGAATCCATGGACTTCATTACTAGACTCTTGTCTGAAAGATTCCTGGTCCTGAGGATGATACATTAAGTCTCAAAAATGCTCAGCTTTAATTAAATATCATTCTTACCGAGCGAAGTTTAACAGTTTATATATTTATAAGGGATTATTATTATATANTGATAGGTGTAAATTGTAATTTTATAAAATTAAAAAAAAAAAAAGCATTTTAAAAATTATTTAGAAAAAAAATAATTTCTTGTATGGGTCGAGTCCTCTTTTTAAAGTTTAGAAACCAAATAGATGTTTAGGCTTTTTATTGCAAACCCTTGAAAAAATTTATTTTGTTTGAATTATGATAATTAACAGAAGGGGTTTTGAGGAAGGCCAAAGTTTTCAATCGTAATATCATCATTGTTAGTTGAGTTTAAATAAAATTTTTAGATTATAATATAAGTAAAATGTAATTTTCTAGCTTTAATTTCATTTAAGGAAAAAATTTATGAGTGTAACTATAAGGAGTGTATGCTACCCCAGTCTTCCTTCCATGGAGATTAACTTGAGTTTGGAATAGCAATATCTGTGAGTGTACGGTAAATTTCTTAAATGGTTTCTCTTTGCCTGATACCTAATGGTGCTGTTCTTGTGGGGTTCATATCATAACTTTGGGTATATCGTGGATGAAATATATGGTTATATGATTTGTGGCTGGAGCTTAATTTGGGCAAAATATTTCTTAATTCCTATCTTCTGAAAATAAGTGATAGTAATGATACTTAAGCACTTAGACATTCGGGCTTGATTTAAAAGCTCCTTTAGCCAGCCTTATTCTTGCATGATGTACAGAGTCTAAGAGTAGAATTTGATTTATTTTTGCAAAGAAATACACCATTACAACCCCAACAGCCTTAGATCCAATAAGGCTAGTGTAGATAATTAGGAAATAACTCCTCCTTCAGGAGGTCCATGCTAGCACTTTCATTAACCTCAGTTCTTCATTCCTCTCATAGATACTTTATATTATTAAGCCATGTTAATTTATTATCTATGACCATGACTAAGAATTTGATATTTTCACTGAATGTAACAATATTTCTGTACAAATTGAGCAGCAAAATAAGGCATGAATACCTCTTTTGTAAGAATAATATTCCTCTTGTTTTTTTCAATTGAAAAATGGGATATTTGCTTTCTGACCAAACTTCTTGACTGTTCAGTGCAATTTGAATGATACTACTCATCCAATTATGGTTCTTGAACCTTAGAGATATCATCAGATCATCTTCCGATGAATAATTTAATTGACCTAATTAAACCTTAATTGACAATTGAGTTTGTTTCTATGGCAAGTAAAGTACAACTCAAGAAACTTCCTTGGAAGCTGTTAGCTTTTTCCTTGGAACTAGAGATAGATCTCCTATTCTCGCTGGAATATATTTTTTCAGCAAAATCCTGGATAAACTTAGGTATCGCTCTTCTGAAACCCTATTCAAGCAATATTTTATAGAATAGTTTCTTATCGACAGTTTCTAAATCAAAGAAGGGGAGCTCTGAAAGGGGTGCCCTGGAGAGGGAATTTATAAGGTTAGTTTGTGTCGATCACTAGGTATTGGTCTTAATACTGCAGTTAATAATGTAATATGTCTGGCATTCAACATCATTGTTATTTTTTTATTTGATTTAACTGCTTCAACAAATGTTCACGTAGGCTTCGACGGTCGTCAGAAGTATTTACCGTTTCTTCTTCCGGGTTGGACCGTGTCAATTTGGTGTTATTTGCCGAGCTTTCGCACATCATGTGATGGCTTCTTCAGGGCTGAAAAGAGAATGCGAGTTGTAAAAGAGAGATTTTTAAAATCCAGGTGGTATATAATTACCATGTTTTATACACAAGGTGGTGTATAATCCCGGCGCAGTCCTGTCCTTGGGCGAAGTCTGCTTTCCCATTGGTTGATCCTGTGTTCTGGATTGATTGATTGATCCAACCAATCAGTGACCAGCCACCTGACTACTCCAGAGACCAGCCTCCAGAACACAGGATCAACCAATGGGAAGGCAGACTTCGCCCAAGGACCGGACTGCACCGGGATTATACACCACCTGGTGTATAAAACATGGTAATTATATACCACCTGGATTTTAAAAATCTCTCTTTTACAACTCTCATTCTCTTTTCAGCCCTGAAGAAGCCATCACATGATGTGCCAAAGCTAGGCAAATAACACCAAATTGACACGGTCCAACCCGGAAGAAGAAACGGTAAATGCTTCAACAAAGTTTATATTTTCTATAACTGGATGAATTTGTTTATGTTTCTTTGTCACTTTGTTATAAGGGATTTTCTCTTTAAACTGTAGGGTTTTAAGTTCATCTTCCTCTTGTACATAACTGAGGACAATTCTTTTCCAGACTGGAGTGATGATTTCCGCAATTAACACAATACAATGCAAAAGTTTTGCAAAGTGAGCCAGTATGATCAGTTTTTCAACAATTATAAAAGATAGATTTGAGAAACTATAGGCAAATTGGTCAAATCTCAAACATGTTCTACATCTAATTGTATTTGGAACAAAAATTTTCACATTTATTTTCTAAAAGCCTACAAAAGTAATTTTTGGGTTTGTGAGTAATGAAAAAGTTATTGTGTATGTGTTTTCTATAATTTCCTGATTTTTTAAATATTAATTAAAAGAATATTCTTTCCATTTCTTTTACATCATATTTTCGTAATTCTTCCAAGATTTCCTTTTCCTGTATTACATTTAAATCAGGGCAATTTATAACCCCCTTATTAATGTTTAATTTTTCACGTGGAGCCCCTTTTACTTAATATTTGAAACAAAATTAGTCTGTTTTAACATTTTCTCAGACCTCTAATTCAAGTCCAACTTTAATGAATCAAGGGAAATCTGCTTAATTTGCACAATCCATGTTACTTGGTGGTTATCTAGTTAGTTATCTAGTAATACGTTATCTAGCTCGTACCGGTGGTGCAATGGATAGCATACCGGCCCAGCAAGCAGAAGATCCAGGTTCGGGTCCTGGCTGGGACAGATAGATTTTTTTATTCTATTCCCTCTCATTAATTGTTTAAAATTTATGTGGGATAATAAACCACAACCAAATAAATATGTATAATTCTTATTTTTGTCAAATTCTTAGTGAGAATAGAGCCATGGCCCATATGAACTCTTATATTGTTTATAAGGGCGATTATCACTTACATAAGTATTGAACTTAATTTTAAGCATGCCCAATACACATTCATTTGTTGGGAAGAAAAGCCAAATTCAGTATTTAAACTTATAATTAGTTACTAACTGGATTAATTTGTAAATAGCTGAAATCAGGTTCTTAGAGTCAGAGAGAATTTAGAGGAAAATCAACAAAAAAAAAATTGTTAGTATCATCATCATTATTAGTGTAACGAAAAACAATTGCATTACATTTTTGGTTTAAAAAGTAATTTTTTTGACATTTTGTTTAAAAAATGCATTACAGAAAGAAAAATTATATATAGTTGTTCGAGCACACTATTTATTTCAATTTTTATTTAAGTATTATCATTTTGAAGTATTATATGGTAAGCCAGGCTTTGCAATAAGTTCATGTTTTTTGCTATACTTTATTACTCTCAATTTCCAGAATAAACTCCACTTCAAATGCTCATTAAAGATTCTATTTAAATGTAATGCATTCTGGAAAATAAATTTTTAAAAAAAATGAGAAACTGACGGCAGTCTTAAATCCTTACTATGCTATAGATATTGTTATATTGGCACTTGGAAGCCAATAAAAATAGGCCGGCCATATGGACTGGGTGGAAGAAAGTAAGCATAAAAAGCTCAATGACTAGAAAAGTAATATAAAATAATGTGTGAAGTAAATGAAATACTGTTGACTCAGCATTTGTATGTATTATTGTCCACTTTAGGACTGAAATACCGTATATAACAGTATAAATAAAATTTTTTCACTTAAATGAATCCAAAAAATATGAATTCCATACTTATGTATGAAATGTTCTCTAAGAAATTGAATACCAACAAAAATTAATGATACTCATATTTATTTAATTTTTTAGATTATTTCAGTACTTGAAAACTAACTAACAAAATATGGAATAACAGATCTATGGCTAATACAACCTGAGGGAATTAAGACAATTGCTAGACAAGAATACAATACATTAGTAATATTACAGATACATCTAACAATATGTGTAGAGCAAATATAAGAAATGTGTTTTTGGAATGCGAACATGAAAATTCCAATATATTATTATTGCACTAGACATTTAATTTAAAAGTACATATAACAAGTGATGTAAAAAAGATTTGTGTAGTTTGAAAAAAAAAGATTATTTTTATAACGACCTTACAAATTAAAACAAAACAAAATTAAAGATTAAGATATTAATTAAAATAAATAACTAGTGCAAGAAAATCCAATTTCAATCCAATGAATTTAATACATTTAACAGATCATTAAATTAGAAAAAAAATTAATTACAATAGTCGGATCCTGCAATTCTGCAATCCTGTATTACAACTGTCTCTAACATCTATAATGATAGAATATTCAGCATACAATAGTCAATGAAGTCATGTAGATAATAGTTACAAGAGCTCTTGCATCACCAGCTGTAAATGTCCACAAACTGTATTTCACTTCCAGTCAAGTACAGTTTGTATCAAAATGCTATTGAATTTATATATATNTCACATAGCCTCTTTAAGTAAAAATAAACTGCTAAACAAAATTGTTTTTAAATTGTGGACTCATTATTACAAATAGGATACATTATAATGGTTGTTTTTTATTACCATATTTAATGAAAACTCGAATAAAAAGGAACTTTCTTACATGGGCAAGCCCTGGAAAAGTATTTATGAAAATTCCTGGAGACCGTGGAAGCCTACAGGAAACAAGTCTTTCATTTTATTTGTGATAGGGCTCACTCTGGTATTAAGGCAACCATCAAGCATCATGTTAATATGTTTGGCTCAATGTTAAGATCATCCAGGATTGGAAAGATGAATGTTTGGCTTAAATTCACATAGATCCAGTTGGTCTTCTTCCCCTTTCAGAAGGAAAATTTAACTATAATGATAGGTTCACCAGTTTGATGGAAGTTATACCACTCAGCAACATCACTGCTGAAACAGTTGCTAAGGCTGTTAGTAGTCACTGGGTTACTCAACTTGGTGTTTCCAGATGCACAATGATCAGAGTCATCAGTTCTTTATGGGACTTTAGTTCTTTATGAGGCATTAAACTTGACTGCTGTATGCCTTATCACCAACATTGATTGAGCTGCTCCAACTGCTCCTTCAGGGCTGAAAGTATAATGAGAGTGGCTTCAGATCCAGGGGGCTTAATACCTGCCAAGGACTGACCTTGATCTAAGTCCACCAATTACTAACTAATAGGAAGGCAGACTTAGATCAAGGTCAGGTCCTAGGCTGGTATGAAAGCCACTGGACCTGAAGTTGCACTCATTCTACTTTCAGTCAGAAGTCCCATCATATAATGTGTCTTGACAAAAAGTAACTTTTCCCTACATGATCAAGCCCAGAGGATTTATATAAACAATATATATATAACAATATGAAAGAATTGTTGCCGAACCGTACTGACATCATACCAAAAATTATTTCCACTAGAAACCTGGTAACTCTTGAATTTTAATGCTTGCTGTTGGTCTTGAGCATCATTTAGTTTTAAGAGTAAACAGCAAGAGGTCTCCGTCCATTTGGTTAAATTTTTGGACAAACTATCCACTACAAAATTGCTGGCATCACTGACAAGTGCCAAGGGATATTCAGCTCAAGAAAAAGTGAGCATAATTACATTAGCGAGATTAGCTTTGCATTGCTCGAACCTGGCCAACTGCTTTATGAGTTCATTATGTATGTATGATCCATCCGCTATAATTTATGGGAATCGGATTGAATTAAGAAGCTTTTGTTATTGTATATATATTGAAGCCATATTTGCATAAATTGAAATATTAAATTCATTAATTAAATATTAAGTTTTATATTATATTATTTTTACCTGAAACTTCTGTCTTGTTGGATGACAAAAAACTACTGAACTAAGCTATTCACTAAGGAAGCCACTATATATTAACAAATATTAATTTTGTTGTGGTTTATCATCCCACGTAAACTTTAAACAATTAATGAGAGGGATTAGAATTTTAAAAAATNAATAGCATTTTTTTTAAATATATATATGTAGAGAGAGAGATAGAGACCTCTTGAGTTCTCTCTCTTTCTCTCTCTCTCCCCATCCCTCTCTTTTTGTTCTTTTTTTCATTTTTTATCTAATAATTAAGTACTTAAGCTATTATGAATTACAGAACCAGAATTTGTATAAATGTTTTGACAAAATAGCAACATGAGTCCTCTAAACTTCTGGATTAAAAAGTAAGCAACATTAATTATCAAATATTTTTGCTAATCATAAAATTCCTAATTAGGAATTTTTACTTTTATGCATAAGCTATAGTTTGTAATTAATTTGTTATTAAAAGTAAGAGTTTGTATCTTTTAAAATCACAAAAAAAATAGGTATAATTGTGCAATAATTATAATCAAATTATTGCTATTGATACAATGAAGAATTAATTTATTTCAATGTGTGCATTATAATATTGTTGTTTGATATTGCAGCTGAGAGAAGCAGATGCTGAGCTTAGCCGAAGTTCTAGGATAATGAACACTATGATTGCCAGATCTAGGCAACACAAAGTTATTCTCATTGTAGTTGGAATTTTCTTTGTTTTGGCTGTCACAGCTAGCATTGCCTTTTCTTTTTCACGAAGCAGTTAGTCTTAAACATTTGTTATTGTTCTTTAAAAGTAAATATCATCGTTAACATTTACTTTTAATTGTTTTTAAATCTCAATGTATATAATTAAAAATACATTAAGATAACTGTTAACGATGAACATAATTAATGAGAGTTAAATAGCTAACTGAACTGACTTAAGAAGTGATTAAAACAATTACATAATTTTAAATATTCATTTCTGAATTGGTTCAAAGTTTTTAACTACTTTGTTATGTACATTACGCTATGTTTACAAATACTTTAATTATTGTTATTTTTCTATTTATTTATTTTTATTTAAAGCAATTGTTTAATGAAAAGCAAGTCTCTTGTTAAAATAATGCCTAATTAATGTATTTAATTTTTCATTAATTGTTGCTAATAAATATTTAAGGACTGTGTGTTCCAGC
>KZ807112.1:356668-381734 GCA_000696205.2 Oncopeltus fasciatus
TTAACTTACTTCAAAATAAAATATAAAAAATATTATTTCGTTAATAATTAAAATGTTTGAAGAAGTGACTACACTATAGCAAATTGAATTTAATTAATTAAAAGTAACTTGAAATAACCAAATTTTGTTTTAAAAAATTTCAATAGCTCAAAACCTTAAATTTCTTACGATGATTATACATTCAAAAAATAAATAATAATACCAAGTTCCAGTCATGTTGAATTAATGTCCAGCAACTCTTAGGGATATATAATTATTATTATTATTATTAGTGATATTAAAGGAGTACGTGCTTTCATGCGTATGTGCGAGTGTGTGTGTGTACAATTAAAAGTAAAAGCACAAATATATATACCATAAAAGAGTTAAACCTAAATACTGATTTAAACATAAAAATATTAAAAGAATAATACTGAAATAACAATAGCAATATAAGGCTTCTTCAAAAATTTGAAATAAAAAAATACCTCTAATTAAAACTACTCATTTTGTTGTTTAATTAGATAATGGGGGGGGGAGAGTTTTAACCCATATTTATATGGGAAATAGAATAAAACTTCAAATTATGTAATCACTTTTTAGCTCCATTCATGCTTCAAGGAAAGTATTTCTATGACTGAAAGGAAATCAAATAGAACGATAAAAGAATTAATTTAACATAATTATTCTAAAGAGAAATAAACAAATAAAATTAAACAGTGCTTTCATTAAATTTTTTACCTATTTATTTTTTGGTCTTTTATTTCACATTTGCCTTCATCTTCATCTGAGTAGATAATTCTATGACTCTTAAAAATTGACATTTATTAATAATAAAGAACAATTAGCTCTTGATTTTATCTTAATATTAATACATTGACTATAATTAGAAATTAACAGCATTATAAGTTTCCACTCATTAAAAAAGAAACTATTTTAATTAATAAGTAAGTATATCCTTAGATATGCTTTGGGTTTAGTAAAAATGATGGTAGATTGACACTAAAACGCTTTTAACTAAAAGTACAGAACAGCACCTCTGCGAGAGAGAAAATGCAATAAAAAAGCTGGCTAAGTTTTAAATATACTGTATAAAGCTAGTACTGGTTTAATTCTCAAGACAAAATTTCTAACAATTTTAAAAGCAATATCTTTATAATTATGAATCAAGAAATTTTGTAATTTAATTGTTTTAGAAGATTAACAAATTAGATNACAACAATAAAACAAACTATTTTAAATATTGTAAATAGTGCTATTATAAACACCCATTGCACAGAGCAAGTTTTTGATTTTCGATGTACCCACTCAGAGAGCCTGCAGTGCCCCAAACGGATTCTCTCGGCTAGGTTTCGGTTAAAGCCTTAAACACCAGTTGGTGTTGGCATAAATGCGCTCTCCTCACTCAATTTTACTTTTACCCTCGCCCCCATAATTGCACGGCAAGCTAGCCTTTTTCTTTTATTTTTTCATTACCAGGATTTTGTGAGTATTTTCCCTTATAAAAAAAAATTATTTGTTTATTTTAGTTTATTTTAGTATAATGCATAAATATCATGATAAAAATTCCATTGCCTACGAGACATCACACTTTGCCATCTCCAGAAGAAGCAAGCTGCTGCAATCTTTGCCTTCGTAATTGATTTGCTTTGGGAAGGTATTCCTCCTCACATTTCAATAACGTTAACGTTCTTGCCGTCAGCGGTAGTTGTAAATCGCTGACCGCTGCTCGTGTGTGTTCAAGTGGGACACACAACTCCCCAGACGGAAGCTTCACGTCGATAGGGTGATTTGGATAGGCCGCACCCCGGGCCCATCACCTGCCCGAGACACGGGCTGGCGGACCGGTAGTGCCCACCTGGCCCTCCCCTCCACTTCCCTCGATCAAACAGCTGTTGTGCTTGTGTGAGTGCCCCCTCCCCTGTAACGAGAGAAATAATAAGCTTATAGACTTTAGTATCGTATGCATTGTGATCTGCACAGCCGCCTACGACAGTCAGTAATTAGGCTTCCTATGTCACTTAGTCAGCACCCGCCCCAGTGAAACAACCCTTCAGGTAAATTAGGATATCCTTTGTTCATCTACTACATAAATTCAATTATTTCTTGTATAGTGATCCTGGAGCCCACACATTTATATCCTTCAAAGCGAATATAGACCAAGCGTGTCTTTAGCAAATTGTTTACAAAGCCACTTTATCTTAGTAAATGTCATCGTATTTTTTTATTGTTATAATTCTCATGGATCTTTAAGAGCACTATGCTGCTACGATTTTGAAGAGCCTCATTCATGGATGAGCGTCTACCTCCAGGTCTAAAGCGCTCGCCAACAGAAGATGGTTTGTATATATATATAAAAGAAAGATAATAGCATTTATAAATAAGTATAAAGAATAGCCAACCCAAAAAGAAGAAAACAATGTGAAGAGTTCTAAGGTACTCAATTATTATTTTAAAATATAAAATAGAATAACATTTACATTAACATTTACTGCCATAGACATTTAGAAAGGAATAGTAAACTGAAGGAATATTGTTAGAGATACTAAATGAATAGAAACATTTATATGAGAAGGGTGTGTTTTTGTAAGTGACAGTGAGCAGGTTGAGTTTTAACACATCCTCACATTTAAATCCAAACATTGGATAGAATAGACTAAGGTTTTAATAAAATTGGATAAAAAGAAATTAAAATAAAATTTTAGAAGTTACAATAAAAACAAGCATTACTCATGCAATTAAAAAGAAAACAGAACAAGAGGAGATACACATACTTTTAAAAGTCAATAATTAATAAATACATTTATTCAAAATTAGAGCTAATGATGAATCTAAATATAGTCAAATATATTTTTTAATCAGACAGACGACCCCTCAATAGTAATTAATAAATTACACCTAACCCACGTTAAAGAAACTTACCCTTTTTACTATCATATAAAAAGGCTTGTTTTAATATAAAACTTTAAGGGTCATTATTATAATACAGTGACAAACCATTTTATTTAAATTGAACAGAACAATTCATAAATGCTATATAAATAAATTATGAAAGAAAAATGGAAGAACAATTTTAATAATATCAATATAAAATCTATTTGAATCTTTTTTCTTTTTACTTTCATATTTATTATTACAGGCAGTAATAAGTATTTGCATAAAAGTGATGGTGGAGGTTTAAGAAAAATTAATTGTAAAATATTGGTATGAACAAATTTATCAATTACACTAGATTCATTTTAACTTGCATTTTCTTATTGCATTTCATTATTACATATAATAGTTTTTCTCGGCTGAAAAGTACACATTGTGTAGAGTTGGTTGCAGCAATAAAATATTTAAAAAGAGAGATAATATCTTGTTCTAATATAATTATCAGCATCCCAACCAATGTTAAATTGTGGTCATCAAAGCATCTCAACATGTAAAAATTTTTGTATTTTCGTTTTATTTCAATCAAGGGTGCTTAATAACAATCTGATAAAATATTTTTAAAAACTGATATACTGACTAAATATAATCCCAATATCCTAAAGATACTGTAGGGATTTTAAAAGTAATTCACCAACTAGCAATTGAAAATAAATCTGATAAATTAAATAATTGTAGTTTAAAATTAAAATTTATACTGAAATAGTCATAATTCATTATTATTGAGGGACCAAAGCCTCACTCACTATATTATGTATACTTACAAAACCCCTACATTATTTGTCCTCTCACTGTAATGGAAAACAGTACTTTGAAATATTTTTTACTCAATATTTATCTTTCCTCAAAAATAATTTGATTGACATTTTACATAAACATATTGCAATTAAGCTTGTATACATATAAAAAGATGTGTAAAAATTACAAATAATAACAACTTAACCCATAAAACTTTAATTATACATGAAATGATAGTCAATCCCAATTATTAACAAATGATTTACCTAATTATAAAATCAATTGTACTATTTTTACTTATACAATAGTATATACTTAATATATACTATGTAATATTTATTTTTTGGCTAATACCAAAATTACATTTTTCAAGAAGCAAAAATTTCCTTACTAACAGAAATTTTCTTGTAATAAATAATCAAATAATAATCTGGCTTACTTACAATAATATTTACATATTTATACTGACTGAAATTACTGAATTCCACTAAAAATGTGATTTTTATTATAATTAATAACTGAGACAAGAGTCAAATATGATATTCATACATAAAAATATTGACATTTTTTTTCACAATGAGTACTAAAGAAATAAAATAATTTGAAATCATTAGAAAAGAATATGCAAGACCTGACCATAATGAAAGCAAGCTCTGCTTTTATTCTCCTTCTCTCCCGCTTCTTCCATCTCTGACGCACCCTGAACTTATTCCACAGATTAACAAGCCACATTGGATTGAGGAGGTTGGCCCCTTTGGGCTACAGGTATCCCCACTCCCTCACTGCTCCTCCTCCAAATGTTCAGTGCCTCTGCTACCTACCTTCATTTCAGCACAGACCACTTCAGCAAGTAAAGAGACCTTCTCTCCACCTTTGACATTTCCATGACTTATTTATTTACATGGTTATTATTTAATTTATTTACATAAATTTCTGTAGAGAATTTACTATTAATAAACCTAATATAATTGTAAGCATTAAAGAAAAGTTTTAAATAATTTNGTCTTACTCAGGGGTTTAGATTCCCAGTAGAGTGTGGAGAGTAGAGTGAATTATCTGACTAGTCTGTGGTGTAAAGAGGGAGAGAGGGAGAGAGAAAGGGAGAGAGAGAGAGAGAGAGAGGGGGGGGGGGGGGTTAGACTCGGAGTAAAGTGCGGGAAGATGGATAGATTATCTAGCCTGCCTTGTGGTGCAGTGGTCAGCATACTTGCCTGGAAAGCAAAAGACCCGGGTTCGACTTCCGGCTGGGGTAGTAAGAATTTTTTTCTGGCTCCCTTTGAATTTCCTGCATACAATTTAACATTGGATTAAATACCACAACTAATATCATTATTTAAAAATTTTAATTTTTTTTAAACAGAAATTATTACTTTTATCTTGAATATATTTTTGTATATATTGCGTGTGTGTATAAAAACACACCCATGATAATTCTTAGCCCACCTTATATAAAAAAATTAGTGATATTCCAAAAAATTAAAAGTCGATTTTTCACAATTTTTGTCTTTTAACAAAATTGGAACATTTTAATGAAGAAAGAACAGATTAAAAGTAGCTTTATAGAGTCGCATCAACTGCCACCTATCTAAAAAGAAATAGGAACTCATTTATAGGTTCATGCAAAACATTATTAGCCACAGAATGTAGTTTACAAATGTTTGTAAACATGCATTGGTCAAAGCTGAATTATGCTTTGATATGAGTCTTACTATGTGTAGATGTAGTAGTCACAAAATAATCTAGAAAAAAATAAGCAATAATTTGAAAATAATAAAGAAATAAAGTTGCACTAATAATTTTAATTAAATAAATTAAACTTTTGTTTTGGTAAACAAGTATGAATATTATATAAGTGATTTACAAAATATCTGATGGGTTTAATATTTAAGTCTCAAATTTCAACTTTATCATATCTGCAACAATTCATTTTTCAATTTTAATACCACCATATTCAAATAGAACTTCAACAACTAATTATATTAAATCAGAATAACCCAATAGAAAACTTTAACATTTTTGGTGGAAATAATCACATAACATTCAACTTTATATTGTGTAAGTGGAAGTACATACATATATTGATTGAATTATAAAATATAAGTAAAACAATATTATTTTGTGAGAAAGTAAAGAAATCTTACCTCAATCACATCTACATCCATAGTTGGAAACATGGTTTTGAAATCTTGCATTGCTTGATTAAATTCCAACTCAGTAGTTTTTTGCATAGTTTCCATGATTGTGGGTTTGAATAATTAACTGTTCCCGAATACTGTTTAATTAAGCCCAGCAATAAAATAAGATAAGGTGTTTAACAAACAAATTCTTATCATTTTAACAACATTAATATGATTGCATAATACAATAAGAGAATTGTTAAATAATATTTTTCTGATGATAAAGGAAACTATATAAACCTGTAAAAATTCCCAAAATAACATACATAAAGGTCCTACAATTCAATATTTACGGACAGGTTCATGGTAAGGTAATTATAGGGTTTCTTGGATCAGACAGCTGTCAATTTGCAAAGAGATAAAATACAAAGAGCAATAAATTAAGAACTTATTTAATATAGGGATAAAAAAAATGTTGTTCTACTTTTAACAAAATAAAATGGTTCAACAATTAAATTTGTTACTTCTTCAATGGTTACAATTTCGGTTTTTTTTTTTAAGTTGGAGATTGCAATTGTGGCATTTTATTTTACTCAAGCTCAATGTCTAAATTCATAAACTTTGACATTAAAAATGAAAATAAAAAAAACTAAAGCTGTTCTTTATTACAGTAATTCTTTAAAGGAGGACCTAGTAGTCCAACAAAATGTTCTAGCTCTTTACCTATCTATCTGTAAACCATAGCAGTGGTTGTTGACTGGAGGAGGACTCCAGAATATTGATTGCACTCAAGAGGGGATGTGATGCAGGTCTGTCTCTTTCTTATCTTATTTATTCTAAAGGGGGGAAAACTTTAGAAATCTACCAAAACTTTAATGAATACCTTCTGAGGAATACTTTATAAAAATGACTATTTCTTGAATTATTTGAATAGCATTCATGAAGCAATCATAATGAACAAATATATAATCAAGTTATTATATAAAAACTAAAGAGAAGAAACAATTTTTAAATGTTCTTGGTCCTACTGATCTTGCAGTATTTGTTAGTAATTTTTCTAAAGAAGAAATTGTGTTGAACTACTTATATATATATAGATACATGATTTGTGTAAATTATAGCTTTTTGTTTATGTTCTATAACATTTTTATGAGAAACACTTGTTAAGAATGCATACAGTGACAGTGAACACATGTATTCGGCCAAGAAGATGGACAATGTCCGAAAGCGCTCGCCAACAGAAGATGGTTTGCAGAAACCAATGAAGATGGATAATAGAAGGTATGATAGTGTTAAGAATAAATTTACAAATCAAGAATTCGACAAGAATTGAATGCGGATGGGTGAGTGCTTTCCCCACTGTTCTTCCCTCACCAGTATAGAGCCAGGTTTAGAGGTCATTTCATTTTCACTCATTATTCTGAGCATCTCATAAATTTCATTTTGTCATTTATTTGTATTTATACATATTTTAATGTATCATTAAAAACCTGCGTAGGTTATGCAGCTCCATCCAGCATGACAGATTTTCAATTATTGAAAAAGCTATAAAAATGTCATTACTGTTTTGGTCAAGTTACATTCCAATTGAAATAATAATTTGTGTTCTAGAGCATTCAAAATTTTATATTGTATTATGGGATTAGATTTAAGCCACAAATTATACTGATAATTTAATCTGGTACTTGAAAAACCATTTACTATTTGTATTCAAGCTTTACTTTATCAAAATACAAAATAAAATTTTGTCTACCAGAGTAGTAACTTTTCCATTCAAATTTTTTGTTTCAGGAAAATTCATACTTCCTAATATTTTGAATTACCTTCTATTAATTTACTAGTATTCTAGTATATACTGTAGTTATCGAAAGTTCAAAGCACTGAGAAAACTAAACCAAAGTTGAAAACATCAGAAAGTAAATGAAGAGAAGATTGTTAGGAATTTGGTCTTGGTGGTTAAAGAATTAAAAACTAATTTGTAACCAAAAAAGTTTTTATTTTAGCCAACGCTTGGCCTGATTTTCAGGCCTTCATCAGGGCTGAATATGAAAAAAAAACATATAAAAATTATAGAAACATTTCTATATGTCATAATCTAATAAAGAATATTTTGTTAGATAGCAAGGTAACAAAGAATCTTTGTTAGATTATAATATATAGACATGTTTCTATATTATTTTTTCATGTTTTTGTTTGTTAATCAGCCCTGATATTTAGCCTAAAGTTAAGGCTGAAATTATGGTGAAAAATAAACATTTTTGTTTNAATTGATTTGACTTAAAAGTTAATCCATAAGAAAAGTTATTTTTAAATCAAATTATTTCTTGTTAAAAGCATTTTTTTATCCTATCCTTTGAACATAAAAAGCATTAGTAATAATGTTCAGGTATGTGAGTAATGAGAAAGTAGAGTATTTTTATTTTACTGGTATTAAGAACTGTAGGCTTATATTCTTAACAATTCTTCTTGATGAAAGTAAACATCAAACTTTCAGAGTAACACTTATGCTCAATGAATTAACTTTAATCAATTTATGCGATTTGATTAAAGCATTTAATCAAAAAGTTAAGGTCCCAATTTATCCATGGGACCTTAACTAGGCTATATTAATATCATCAAGGAAGAGTAGGTTATAGGTATTGTCTTTATCCCCATTTCCAGTTTTTATGTAAACTTTCTGTTATTCCATTTCTCTGGACATTTTTCTTATTTGTTGCAATAATTACATTTAATTATTAAATCTATTACTTTTACAATGTAAAATATTCAATAAGGAATCAAAAATATTATTTATATCCAGCTTTACTATAGTTACAATAAAACACTTATTTTAAGCAAAATAATTAATAAATTGAATTAAAAATTTTAAAAATTTACTTTTGTTTGACTGAGAAAAAAATAGTATGAAAGTTTTTTCTGTTGCTTTCTATGAAATTACCTTCTACCTTATTTTATTTAATTGAAATTGTTATTATAACAAAATATCATTATGAAATTTAAATTTTAACTTAATAATTGTCTACAAAAAAATCAAGATTTTTCTACTTCAGCAGATGGTTACGACTATCTTTATTATGCTATTAAGACTGAAATTAATTTAAATTAATATTTCACATTTATGATTACCATAAAAATAGTAAAATAAAAATAAATTATAAACAAAAGGAAAATGAAAGCTCTACACAATATTTAATAATACCAATAATTCTTTTTAAAATAAGAAAAATAGAAGAGAATACATTTTTAGAGAAGTTATTAATTCTCATATTAGTAATTATTTAAAAGACTTGTGTAAAAAAGAAACTATAAGAAAAACTTGATTGGAAAAAAATACTAATTTCCTTTGGGTTTAATATAAACATGATTAATAATATTTTGACTATAATAAACTTGACTTTATTTTTTATAAGTAATACTTTTCTCTTTACTGAGCCTTTTATTATTTTGTGGTACTTTTTCTTAATTTAATATTAATGAACACTTTAACTTTTGAACAAGGCTCAGATTAGTGTAATTTGTATTGAATACAATTTCCTTTTGCTTCTAACATTTCTGTTGCTCACGAATAACTCTAGACTTCAGCTCCCCCAACCACTCCCTCTTCATAAAGCCACCTGACTAAAAACTTTTATACTATTGAAATTTTCATTGAAAAGAACTCCTCTGCTAAGCTTACCATCTTGAATGAAGAAAACCGCAGAAAATAAATATCTCTTTGCACAAACTCTTAAACTACTTAGAAGCCACCACAACCCCCTTACTACTAAACCTTCCAACCACTGACAACCTATGGCTAAAGTCCTACCAAAAGCCCTCAAAAATCTTAACAATAGATACCACCTTCAAAACCCTCTCTATGAAATCTGTTGTTGATAAATTACTAAACTACAGGCATACCCCAATCCAGAAAAAATTCCTCCCCTCTAAACTTCACCTCTAATAATCTATTAGGCAATAAACAAACATTTCAAGACTCTTTTTTTGAACATCCATTGTGACCTTTATTGGCAATTCTGAAAGAACCCCAAAAATTACAAATCACTAATTCTACTGACCTCCACTCATTAGAGGACCCAAAATTTACTGGTCCCAAAGTTCTGAAGGGTTTGTAAGAAGATGATTTTAATTCCACTTGTTATTACAAAATTTAACATACCTATTAAATTCTGTTACAAATAAAAAATACTCTGATCTTTGCTCATTTCTCAGATACTGATCAATTTTTTTTCCTCTCCTTTGGTGTCCTTCAGCCTGTCTAATATTTCCAAACTAGTTGAAATCAACAGTAAATCCAGTTCCTGAAAATGAACCAACTCATTGAACCTTTACAGTCTCATTTCCCATCAGGATTTTTTCCCAATCCCCCTTCTTGAGATCTACTCAGCATGCTATGAAAGAGTAGTAAACCGCTATCCTCTGCTTATAGGTCTTCTCTATTGACAGAGTTGAAAGTTTTGGAGAAAACTTTTAACTCTGTCAAACACTTTATCCTATATAAACTGAAAAGCTATCCTTTAATAATAAAAACCTCCTTTGGTTTAACTCATTTCTATTCTTCCATTCCTAATGTCTCCATTCTATAAAATCAATCTCTTTCCCTTTTCTTATTTCTGCAGGATTTTCTCAGGGCTCAAATTAGTGCAGAACCTTTTTTCATGCTTATATTACTGGTAACCCGGGTACTATCTATTACTATTCTTACCCATTCTATACCAACAATTTTCTACTTCACTTGTCCTTTAGACCTGAACACTATAGTGAAGTTGATTCCAAATCATCTTGAAAAAAACAACTTCTGGGATGTTTAGTACAAATTAATACTGAATACTGATTGTCACAAAATCTAAGGTAAAAAACAGGAAGGAGATTATTGGCCATGATGTGTGTGAGTACATCATTTCTATGTAAACCACAATGTTGGCATTAAAGATCAAATTCTTGTTAATTTTTGCATATTGATGTATGTGATTGTATTAGTTTCTTTCCACAATTAAGCTCCCTTCCTACTATTCCAAAATTTTACTGTCAGTAACTCTCCTACTACTTCTCTTCCTCTATTAAAAACCTTGGTGTCACCTATGTTCAAAACCTTTCCTAGAAGCCTCACATCCTGGCACTGTTTTAAAACCATCCAGCAATTCTGGGGTTCTATTTTTCATACCTAGGTCAACACAGAACCTTTTTGATTCATTCCTTGTTTTCCCCGTTTTAATTATTGCTGTGTAGAATAAGGTAGTGTCTTAGGAGGCTCCATGAAAGATTAAAGCATTTTTTAAAAATGTTTTGTTGTCTCTCTTCGGCTTGTCAAGGGGCTTTTGAGTAACCAGCTCGTATATGATCTAAAGTGGTATTTCCCTTTCTATTGTAAGCTATCCTGGGTTCCTTCCTTTACCACACGGTATCCAGTCTTTCTCCTCCTTACATTTATAAACTTACATTCACCTTATCTTTCCATTTTTGCCAGACTAAATCCAAACCTTCACTATGGTTTGATGCTGCTCTTTCCTAACGATAATAATTTATATATTTATTATACATATATTATATATTCTTAGTGGCTACTAAAGACCTATGTAGATGTATATTTTTCCTTATTTCTGTTAAGCATTTTTGAATAAGTATTAAAAGGCGAAAGACCATAAGCTTCAGATTTAAAACCAATTTATGACAGTCTGGGAGGTTAAAACTTCTCTAGAACTGGTTAATTTGCTATCGAAGATTAATGAAATACATGATTCAGATGACATTGAGAAGATAAATAATGTTCATTGAAAACACCTTGGATCTTCTTTGATCACTGATCTCAGGAAATTCCTTGCAAAAAAATTTTTAAACCCTCATCATTGCTAAAGACCTTTCAATAATTAAGGTCAGACCTTATGTACCTCTGCAAGAAGATATTTTGTGTAAGCTAATTGGACTTTGCCATTGTGGAATCTGAGTAACTCGGAAACTTGTCTCAATGTTTCTTCTGATCTCATATGAATGTTGATTTGGCAACCTGAACTCAAAAATTTGTCTATGTTCCAAAGTTTCACATAATAGCTCTGTAAGAAATTTTCACTGCATCAGGTTCAGTATTCATTTAGAATCATAGGAGGATCACTGAAAACCAAGTGCCATGTGATATATGAATTTTTTAGTCTCATGCAAATAATCAGCTCTGCGTTACTATACATCTTCATATCATCCAATTGTGATCAAACAGATGTAGTTGTTTAGATGAATTCTTGAAACTACTTTTACGACTCATCCTCATCAACTCAAGATTTTGGACTGTTTCAGATGGCAGTTCAATCGGCACAACTGAATCTCTGAATATGTATTTCTGCATTTGCCTGGGGAAAAACTTGAGTCTAAAGCACTCTCTGAAGGCTCTCGAGAATTCTTGAAAATTTTTTTCACCAATGTTCAGTTGTAAAATTAGATCAGCCCCTCTCAGAGTGAGCATTCAAATGTTCATTCAATAAGATTTGAAGATAAATTATGAATTATGAGTCAGAAGAAAAAAGAAGAAATGTTAGAGTTTTCCTGGATAGAAACAGTTCTTAAACATGCAAAAAATGAGAGAATCATTTCAGAAATTTTGGGAGGAGGACAGGTGTCAAGTTGCATTAAATTATAATAAATTAAATAAAAATTATTAATTACCTTCTACATGTTTGTTGTATCTAGTAATGTGCTGGTTAATATTCACAGTATATATATAAATAAAAAACTATATATAAATAAGAAGAAAGATCTTAGCGTGTACTTTACTTGATGGAGAAGCTGCCCAATAGCAGAACTCCTATATCTCTATTTACCATACACAGTTTTTTTTTTTTCTCATTTTATTTTTATGAAGTGTTGCAATGAGAAGGTCATGGGGCCATTTCCTATTCAGGCAACATGGTGGATTGACAGGATGGGTAATACTGGATAGAGTTTGGGCTAAAGGATTGGGATGCATGGAAAGGGCAGAGTGGAATTTATTAGAACAGGTTGTAATGACGTTTTTAACTAAAGGGATTTTAAGGTCATTGTGGAGTAAGTAGTTTGTGACATAATATGGTACATCAACTATGAATTTGAGGATTTTGGATTGGAAGGACTGGATTCTTTGTGTGTTCCGTACCTGACGGAATCAGAAGTTGGGATAGGGATATCATTAAAGTAAATTCTGCCAAATGTTTATAAGCTAGCCTATCACTAATATACTTTTTGCTTTTCTTTCAGGCAAACATGAAATGCAAGGAGACTGAAATTGTGCCAAAATGAGTAATAAATTAAGGTAATTTTTCTATTGCTTTTCTAAAATTGATTTCATTGAAATCCATATTTTTTTTTTTTAATTCATTAAATTAAAATTATGCTGAGGGCATAATCCCTACCTTGTGGAGTATAAAAATTTGTTGTTTTACCTATTGAAATTTAATTATATCTTACCAGCACTTGCAATAAATATAATTTTACCTTTCTAAAGAGTACCATTTCATTGTAAACTGCTTCTAATTATATTATTTTTATAAGTTATTATGTACACTTCCAATCTTCATACCTTATTGTTAGTCACTCTTGTTAATGTTTTAAAAGTTTATGTGTTTTACATAAACAATATTCCTTATTAATGGATTGTGAGGAATAAGTCAGAGAATTTATCTTTTCCATGCAAGGATATAAAATGAATGCTTCACATGTCACAGCAAGTGACTTAACTTCCCTGCCTTCTGTAGTGCATTAATTTTTCTTTCTTTTATAACATTTTTTAT
Organism: Oncopeltus fasciatus; assembly: GCA_000696205.2. Lineage (NCBI taxonomy): Eukaryota > Metazoa > Arthropoda > Insecta > Hemiptera > Lygaeidae > Oncopeltus > Oncopeltus fasciatus. Next base: position 370,185 of record KZ807112.1, read on the forward strand.
ATTATTTTTTTATTTTGAAACTTACTAATTGCTTGTAAACAAGTGTTTTTTTTTATTTTAACTTCTATATTTCAGGGGGATTAGAGTCCTTACCCCACTAACTTATCCCATCTCAATATAACTATGGCAATACTTTAGATTTTATATAATTATATATTTGTTTTTGCCCTAGTGTTATGGAACTGAATGGAAACTTATGTACTGCTACAACTAGTGAGAGTGTTGAAGATTTAAGTGAGTATACAGATGCTGACGAAAGTATTTCAGCACCTACGGAAATTTTGGCAGAGGTATATCTTTTATATTAAAGCTAGCAATATATGCATTTTAATATCTAATGAGCTATAATACTGCATAAATAATTATATAGTTAAATGATAATTATCTATTTTGTCATATTTGTAAATTCACATTGTGTGTTATTTCAGTTTTTATCTGCAGTTATGCTAAAGGATTATGAAACTGCCCTAAAATACTGTAAATTAAGTAAGTATTATATCTATACTAAAAATTTTTATCTATAGTGACTCAGAAAATCACTAAAAAAAGATTCTTACAAAACAAAAACTGATCAACTTTTTGGAAATTTTTTTTTTTTTTATCTTTCATGTTTTCATTTTGCTATTTTAAAGGGTGTAATGTTTTAGAGTAATATTAATTTATATTGGAGGTAAATTTGTTGACAATTAAGTTTTATAAAGAGAGGATTATCAGGAATTTGGTCTTGGCAGTTGAAGAATTAAATACTGATTTGTAACCAAATAGTTTTAATTTTAGCCAAGATTTTGACCTGAATTTCAGGCCTTCATCAAGGCTGAATATGAAAAAGAAACATACAAAAATAGTATAGAAACATGTCTATATGTCATAATCTAACAAAGAACAAATAAATTAAAACAAATTAAACAGTCAATTTGTGTAATTGACTATATAAAAGGCATGGGTACTTCAAAGGGTAATGGAAGGAGACATGATACAAGATGGGTGTTTTTTCATTGAATTATTTAGAAAACAGATACACTCTTGGAATGTTATCTTTGTCCAGCCTATCTTTGATGGAGGTATTACAAACTAGCTTCTGCTCCCCCCCCCCCTTCTTCCAGTGTCATCTTTGTTTATTTTATTATTTCTCTTGTTATTTTATCATAAAAAGACATATCTCACTAAGAAATCCCTCTGTTCCTCCATAAAGTACTTATTAATTTATCAATAGTTAGTAGTTAGTGTTCCTTTCTGATCACTTTACATTTAGCATAAAATTACTTTTTTTTTCTAGCTTACTATATTCTTATTTTTATAAATAGTCTTACATAGTTTGAATTTTGATGTTTGACTTCAACCCTGGTGATGGTGGTTTACATTCTGAGCTGAAATGGCATAAAAAAATGAAATATAACCCAATTGTTTTAGTATATTTATTTTATATCCTGGTTGAACACTGGCCATTTTTATATGTAAACTTAGTTTTTATTCTAAATGGTTGTTTTTCTTCTTTTCAGTATTGCAATATGAACCAAATCATGCAACTGCTAAGGAATTTTATCCCCTAATTTTGGAAAAACTTATTCAGGGTAAGCATATTTCAGATCAATTGTAATAACTGAAATGTTTCTTATCTATATTTTAATTTAAGATTAAATATAATCCAATTATTATTTAAGTTATCTTGAGATATGGATTTTTTTTAAATAAAAATAAATAAATAAAAATATATATTTTTTTTAAATACAGAAAAATAAGAAAGAACTTAGCGTGTACTTTGCTTGATGGAGAAGCTGCCAAATGGCAGAACTCCTAAATCTCTATATGAGAGATAGATATCACAAATAAATCAAAGAACGAATTGAAAGAAAAGTAAATATACTGAAAAAAAAAAAAAGTTAAAATTTACCAAAATGAACGAATGGAATTTCAGGAAAAGATTCAAAAGTATAATTATATATAATGTGTATTCTTGTACACTCTTAGCCATTTTGCAAAGTTCACAATAATAGTATTTTACAATTATTGATTTAATTTTTCCATAAGTTATTTAGTATAAAATATCTGAGCATTACAAATGGTTTCAACTAATTATCAGGTAACAGATAAAGCTCTACCCTAATTTCTATGATATGTTATGTATTTTTAAAGCTAAGCACTGCTCCTAAGCTATAATTGCTAGAATGAACTATTATGTTGAATATTTTATTTGGATTGTAGTTTCTTGCTCTAAAGCTTTTTTTTTTTTTTTTTTTTTTGCTTTTTTTTAATGTAGGGTATAGACTAAGTGATAAAAAAAAAAAAAAATTTATTCAAGACTTAAGAAGGAAAACATTGTAAATGAATTCTCCAACTTGAAGGTTGCATTATAGATAAAAAATTATCTTTTAATTAACATTCTTTTTTTCTTTTTTTTTTTTTAAGAAAAGTTAATTTATAATAAAGTGAATGTGTTCAGAAAAAGTAAATTGAAAGAAAAGTAAATGTACCATAAAAAAAATAATAATAATAATTTACTAGCGACTGGAATTTCAAGAAAAGAAAGTGAAACAGATTATTCAGTTGTGCCAAAATTCTTTATGATATTTTGAAAAACAAGTTTATAAAATAATTAATGCAAACTACTTGCTAAGTAATAAGATCTTATCCAAATATTTAGAATTTTATTTTTATTACGTTTTTATTTTATTTTTAGCTTCAGCTGAAGCTAATGGTTCTGAAGGATCTATGAACTCTAGTGATTCCAGTGATGATGAACCTGAGGGAGGTGAGAGTGGAGAAGAAGCTAGCAGTTCCAGTGGAGCTGATGTTGAATCTTGTGGTAACCCTCTAATTTTTAACTAATTATGGTTTTTTTTTTGTTTTTAAAATACTTCTTTAAATTAAATTATAACAAAAATCGTCAAATGAATGAGAGTATGGATAATAGAGGTTCATAACCTGAATATGACATTATGAGAAATAAGCATTTATATATTCTTAAAATATTACATTACATAGTGATAAATCCAAAACATGTTATTAGAGAAATAAGGAACTCCACATAGTATAAAATCATTAAAAAAAACTACAAATTCAAGCATTCAAAGTGCCAATAATTGACTTATATTGATAAAAGCCTCTGAAAAATAAAAAGTGGCAAAGAAACAAGAGCTCTCGTGAATTCACAACTATATTGTCTAGTTAAAACTATAATTAATTATAATGTCTATAATGAAAGGTTAACCAAAGCTAATACATCAAGAGGAACAATGTTTCCCCAAAGTGAGACGCTAATTATATTCAGAAATTATAAAAACTAGGTTCCACTACTCACTGTTCTTCCTCAAACCCAAGGAATGTCAGGTTCATTAGCATACCCAACTGGAACATTTATATCTTCATTAGATTTCAGTTGCTTCATAGAATGATTCTTGGGCTGCTTGTTCAAGGACTTTAATTTTGCATTTTCATAAAAATTGCATTTTGACTAAGGGTTTTCTTTGTGACTGGGTTAAAATAAAGATAACTATAACATCAAAATATTTAAAAAATAAGATTTTGGGGTAAAAAGTCCCATTTTTTATGCTTTCCGTGTAGTTTATCCATCTAAACCTGGGATTCATATTCAAAAAGTTCTAAATAAACTTGATTCCCTTTGGAATCAAGCTCCAAAAGGGTTCATATTCTTGACTGCTTAGGTAGGGCTTTATTATTTAAAATTTAAAAAAAGGAACATTTTCGGACAGTCCTGAATCTTATAGCAGTTATTTAGTTTTATCAAATATTTTCCTGTTCATGTTGATGTGTATAGTGACTGAATTTCATTTTTCTTCTTAAAAAACTAAACAATCTGTTATTTAGATATTCTTGACAAAACAGAAAACAATGTAGATGAATTCCATAAATTGTTTTAATTGACATTTTATACTATTTTCATAATGTGTATTTTTTAAATTAAGTACAAGTAAAATATATCTTCTGAAATCTAAATGTTTACTAAGCTAACCTGATTAGAAATCTATCATAGGAACTGAAATATTATTTTGTCTTAAGAAGTAATTCTGCAGGATCAAATTTTGGGTTTGGTTGGTAAACTATCAAAATAAATGCGTTAAGTTAAAGTGATTGATGAAGAAGGGAAGGGATGAGCCTCCTTGGGCACAGCATTGTAGTACAACTTAATTCTGACAAAACTGAATTATATAATGGAGAGTTTTTGACCATTGAGATTATTAGTAAAGAATTTGTTGAAGTTCGGTCATCTAGGTTGATCAACAAATATAATTTAAAAAGCGTATTTTTCTTATTTTCTGCCAACCTTTTGGTTTTATTGTAAGTCAACTTCATGAATTTTGTCCAGCAACTTGCAGATTTGTTCCAGGTGACAACAGTCCCCTCTTGCCTTCATGATAACCTGGAAGATTGCTTAGAATGTAAGCGGAAACATTAGCAGATAATAAAAAATACATTTTTTTTAAGTTGCATTTTTTTTTGTCAACCTTAAATGAATCCCAATAAATTTTCTACTAATGAATTATGTAATTAATAAGTGTTGCTTGCTGTTTAATGTTCAGGGGAAGAGAGACTGTCATCAGATTCAGATGGCACTACTGCCAGCTATTCTAGCTTGGAAGATGAGGTGGCTCCTACTGTGGGTACTTCCAAGGTCCTAGATAATTACCTCCCACCTACATCTGAAAATGGTAACCCTCCACCAACAGATGACTCTGAGAGCCCCACTGAACCAGTCAGCCAACTGATTAGATCATTCGCTCGCCTTCATTAATCAATTGAATGATTTTAGAAGAAAAACCAGTCCATTCTTTTAATTCTATATTTTTAGCATTTTCATAAATATAGGATTTGTATTTTTCACCAAAATTTAAACAGCTGACATTTCATTATTTCCTGTTGGTATTACTGCTTTTGTTATTCATGTTCCCTGTAACTAGAACTGGATCTTAGTTGCAATAACACAATGAAAATTAAGTTAATAATTGTTAATATATAATTAAACAACAATAAATAATACCATTTAATAAAACTATTAAATTTATAATTTCCATTCGTATATGTTGGTAAAAATAATAAAATAATGCCTCATCAGAAAAAAATGCATTACCAAACACTTTAATTCTTAATTATTGTTGAGAAGCTTTAAAAAGCTAAGCATTTCCATTAAATTGAGAGTATATGTATGTGTGTGAGTGTGCGCTTGCATATTTAGTGGGAGAAAGAGAGAGATTGGTGAAAAAATGCTTTAAAAAATCAAATATTTCTTCATTATAGAAAATATCAATTTATAAATAAACAAATTAAATAATATTTATTAATTATAACTAGTTTTGCGATATGTAATATTATAATTTTCCTTAATTTCTTAAAAATTTTATTTACCTCCCAATCAATGACATGGGGAGATAGATATCTACAGGTAGCCACTCTACCTAAATATTCATTTTATATGCTGGATAAGCTTTTATTTCTCAACTAAGGCTTGCTGAAATAGTCTCAAACAAATTAATTCTCTTAAAATGAAATTATCTTAAATATGAAATAAGCCCTAATTTCCCCACTTTCTGCATTACTTGTAAAGATATCTATTTATTAAAATATGTACTTTGTTTTACCTGTGACCTTATTTTATCATTATTTATTTTTTCAATTTAATCAAACTTTAGTTAATTATCTTCATAATTTATAAAAATATTGGGCTTCTTCTTAAGGGGAAGTATAGATGGTTAAGAGTATAGTATTCTTCTCAAGCTCTTTGCATATATAAATATATATAAAATAANATATGAAAATATATAATCTTGAGAAGAATACTATACTCATTGACGTCTCTACTTCTTCATGAGAAGAAGCAGCCCAATATTTTAAGAAATTGTGGAGAGAATTTGCTGAGGTTTGATTAAATTGAAAAAATAAATAATGGTAAAATAAAGTACTATAATATAATATAATGTAATATAATAGTTCTTATCGGTAAAAACTAAAGAATGAACTGGTTTTATTCTGTTATTAAACTTCATTCATGAAATTGCTAGTTTCATCAGTTAGTTTTTATGTACAACTGGAAGGATTCTTGTTAACTGATATAAAAGCAGTAAAGTTAATTATTTTTATATTATAAAGGTTTCTTAAATTAATACAATTTCTTGATGGTGCATCTTAAGTTTAGTTTCATACCATAATAGACTTACTAGATTTGATTATTTATATTTTTGTAAGTGTGCTAAAATTTTAAAAAAGAGCATATCTAAGGAGTTTATTTTAAAACCTCCTGTGCAATTAATTTAAAATGAGTCAAAAACGAACAAAATATTTTATTTTCAATAATAAAAATTTCTTTAAAACTTATACACTTCTGCTAAAATGTATATATTGTTTACAAAAAAGTAGAAGGTTCTTATTGAATTATGCTGGGCATCACAATTATGAACAGAATTGTCAATATGGTGTTTCAAACACTGGAAATTATATAATTAGGACATATTTGACTGTGTATATCTATGTGATTATGTGAGTATGCTACATACATGCATACTAGTGGGTGTATGTATATGTGCATTAGTGTGTGAAACAAATAAATATTTCTAATAATTTATCTAATATAATTGTGACACTTTGGCATATAACATTGATAGATGATAGCATAGATTGTTGTCAGTTCTAAATTTCTTATGGTGCAATTTAGTTTATATTTGTTTAAGGAAATTTGATGGTAATTTTCTCTTTTAATCATTAGAAATTTAACAAAATAATTATAGGTTTTTTAAGTGATAATACTTCATGGATTTCCACAGAAATATTAAATTTAGCTTTTAGAAGCTAGTGAGTCTCCTACCCATTTATCTAAATTTTTCTGATATGGTTCATTTCTAATTTCTAATGCAAAATTTTATTTTTATTAATCATGCAAGTATTTGCATTGTTCTAATAAATATTAATCTCTCTTTGCTCTAATCTTAGTTGGTTTTTTTTTTTTTTTTTCAATTCTAGCAAGGTCAGTAGAATGAAAAGTGGGCCAAAACAGCTTAAAGGTCAAACATTATTTTACAAATGAATAAAAATTAAATTAAAAATATCAGCTAGCATGTTTTTTGTTTATATTAACTTTTCAAAAATAAGCATTTTGTTATTTGATCTCTAAAAATTGGGTGACCTCAATTATTTTTCTTGGCTTATCTGTATTTCATTTTATCATTTAAATTTATCATAAATTAATTTTTGTTTATTTATAATTATTANTTTAAATTATTTTTATATATATTTTTTAGACTAATTGCAATTTTAGAATGTTTAGTATTCTACGACATTCCCAGAATGACAGTTTAAGGTCAATTTAATATATGACCAAACAGTGAATCTGTTCATAATTGTTGAAATATTAAGCTTGTTTGTTGGAAAACAGCTTTGCAAAAGTTAAGGATAGATTTGAAGGATTGGAATCAAGTACTTTGCTTGTTTTAAAAGTGTACAGGCATAATCTGAATATAGTTTGCTAAAAATATAGAAAATTTTAGAATTGCAAGTAATTCTAAGTGACAAGTATTGTGTAAAATTATTTACCACATTACTGATGGCAAATTTTAATCATTATTATTTTCCTCAAATATTAAATTTGAACAACAGGTCAGAGCATAAATTCTTATTGGCACAATTATTTGCAGAAAACTAGCTACTATTTTATACACTACCATTCCTTAAAAATTTAATTTGACAAACATTTGTATTCTAAATGAAAAGTCTAATGTGGGAAAGCTTCTCTAGCTTTGTGAATTCTACTAATCTTCTATTTTAATAAAATCTATATAGTTTTAATAAAATCTTATAAATTCTTAATAAAACAATATAGATCATTGATTTGTGCTTAATTTAAATTGAAATGACTTTTATTGATATTTCATTCAATATTTTATTTTAATATATATAATTTCAATTAGTTGAATAAAATAATTATTCTTCTACTGTGTTATAACTTTGACAATTGTTTTCCATTGAACACATCACTTTTAATCATTGGAATTTGAGCAGAAGTGAAATAATTACACCATCTAGGTGTTTTAAAATTAGTTTTGATTATAATCCTACCTTAAATTATATACCATTTTGAAGTTGTATCAATAAGCAGATGGAGGAAGGGAGATAGGACCTGTCACTCCTTACACACTATAATAAAAATAATTACTTAAGGAATTGATTAATAATAATGCTTACACTTAATAATTTAATTATCTTATTTTTACTCTGAATTCTATCCCTCTCCCTGTCATTCTTAATCACTGCCATCTTGATAATGGTTTGTAACATACAGTGAAAAATTAATGCAAATAAATGTAGTACTCATTTAATTTGCTTCTCCTTACCAAATTTCTACTGTGACCACTAACGCATCATATCTGGTGTATATTGTTTGGTAGAGAAAGTAAATAATAGGCTATTTGTAGGCTTGTATTGTTAACTTGAAATACCTCTGCAAATAGAAACGATTTCCCATGCTGGATTCATAGTCTAATATATTCATAGTCTAATGTATATTTTTATAATTTAAGTGATCACTGGAGTTGAAATAATTTTTTTAATTGAAAATGTCTGATTATTTCAATTTCTCATTCAAAGATGTCCTGCCAAATTTCCTGTATCTTCTTTTATTGACTACGTCTCCAAAAACTTTTCATAAATGAACTCCCTTGTTAGTGAAAGCTGTGATATATTTTTAGGAAGAAGCCAATCTACTTTATCTAATGAAGAGCAGGGTTTTCCCTATTCATTTGTTGCTTTCCTCTTTGCACACTATCTTACCTTGTTGAATCACCTAAATCTGATTCTGATTTGTAGTTATTTTTGTTTCCATCTTGCCAGTTAATATGCCTGTTTTGATTAAGTTACCTAGCTAAGAATTGCCATACTCTGGAGGCCTACTATTGTACTCCCTGGTGTTCTCAAGTATTTCCTGAAAAATCCCAATTATAGATAAAATTAAATTTTTGGCTATAAATGGCATCTAAAAATACCAACTAAATGAAGTAAGTTTGTATGAATAAAAAATAAAAACAATTTTATCCTCTGACCTTAATAAACAATAATGAAATATATATATATATATATGTGTGTGTGTGTGTAGAATATATAAATTCTATTCAATATATTATTCAAGCATTTATATGACTGTCCTTTCCCACAATAGCATAGCTTTTCAGTTTTTGTACTTAGAAAAAGTTCTAGAATCAGAATGATCATAGAAAATTGATAGTTGAATTTAAAATTAGTTGACTTTATAAATTAATTTTATCTCTCTTCACATTGATTTATGCATCCATATTTGTGCTTTTTCAGATATTTTTCATAAAGTTTTATATTACTTGATTCCAATAAAAGACTTACTCCAAAAAAAATCATTGTCTTATTCAAATCTACTTAACTTGAATATTCAATTTTAATTTATAAATATTTAATTTAGTTGTGGTATTTTATCCCACGAAAATTTCAAACAATTATTGAGAGGGAATAGAAAATAAAAAACTATCTGTCCCAGCCAGGAATNCTGGGAGATACACCGGCCCGGATAGCAGGAGATCCAGGTTCGATTCCTGGCTGGGACAGATAGTTTTTTATTTTCTATTCCCTCTCAATAATTGTTATTCAATTTTAATGTTTGATCAAATATATTTTTATTAATTGATCAGTAAAACCCCAGTGTCTTTTCTAATTGGATTTCTTCAAATAATATAAAAGAAATGCATTTTCATCTGCTTTAAAGTTTTACTAATGCTGAAAAAAAAAAAAAATTAGTTTCTTTCATGAAGACATTTATATAGGTATAGTTAATTGGGAACCAAGAGCAGTTATTTCCTACTTGTCTCATTTTACTAGAGATTAAAAACCAACGTAAGAATCGCAAAATTGATTAATTTTATGTGAATTTTCATATTTTTCTTACAAAGCTGTCCTGCAACTGAAATAACTTAATTTATGACTGGATTGTACAACTCAGATCCTCCTGTAACACCTACTTTGTATCTTTCAAGCCCTATAACGGCTGCGGACTCTTCTATATAATTGTACATAGTTTTTTAATGAAAACTGTCTTATTTTAAAGCAAAAGACATTAGTACCAGTGTTTGATTGTGGGTTACGATTTTTCATCTTAAAAATTATTTTTTAGCTCAGGAATCAAAAGAACCCTTCTGTGCAGTCTTAATGTTATTCATTTTTTATGCTTATGAATTACAAAACTTGTGAGTCGAAATATGGGCAACATTCTTAAATTAGATTTTATTTCAAATTGATTTCTTAATTTCATTACTAGAAGCACCATCTCTCTCACTTCATTAAATTACAGAAAATATCAAACAAAAAGTAGTCCTTCATTTTGATTAATTTATTAAAACTGTTAAATAAAACATCTTTTGTATAAAAATAAATCAATTTTCTTTGGAAAATATTCAAATAAATTTTTATAATACTTGCTTGGCTTTCTTTGCCAAGATAATTATTTTTTTTAGTTTTCAATAATTGTAATTTTTAATTACATTTTTATGAAATTTCTTTTGGTATTATGTTTTAAAAATGCTAGCTTTTATTTATTCAATTATTGGTATAGTAAAAGTATTATATTTGAGGCTAGCTTGATATCCAGAAGTTTTATTGTTAACTCAAAGTAACAATTACAACTTTTAAACTTCTACTTTGCAGAGAGTGTTTTGTGTGTTTTTGGATTTTTAATAGTGGGTCCTTCGTTAAACCATACAACTTAAGTTTTTAATTAAATCTCCATATTATTAGGATCAATTTAATTCCATTATTTTCAATAGTAAACTATTGGGATTTAGAGTCCCATCCTTAGTATAAAATTAAATTACTGGCTATATTTCTGAGAATGACCCATCCCACGTGAAATACCCACACAACCAAGAAAGAAAGTAAGTCTTTCTCTCAAACGTTTTCAGAAAATTCTGGATTTTTATCTTGAATGTGTTCGAAAATAAAAGATTATAAAAATAATTGACCTATTTAAAAAAGAAAAAAAATTATTTATATTTAAGTGTGGCCGTTATTTAAATGTCCCATGCATCAATTTTTTTTATCTTAATTTTCAAAGGCTATTTCTCGGATAGATAAGAATATATAAAACATAGCAAGTTGTAAAAAATTATTTTTTTTTAGTTAATCATTGTCTAGTGAACAAATTATTTCTTTCTGTGTCTAAAAAAAAAATCTAATAAACACAATGTATGGAAGTCAAGCAGCCTCATTGTAAAAAGACTGATATTAAAAATAAATTTATTCAATAATAACAAGTTTTGTATTAGACATATTTTTGTTTTGTTTTAATCAATATATTTTCAACTGAGTACCTACCTGTCTCTTGACTGAGTTCTGAAACACCTATATTTTTTATAAATAAATTGGACTGACAAAGTTTTTGTGAAAAGGTTTAAACTTGTGGGAACATTGGAGAAACTTACTTTCTTTTATTATTAATTTGAGCCTTTTAGTCTTATAGGCCTTTAGAAGGCATGTGCGATGGAGTTTTGAAATTTATGTTTTAAATGGGTTAAATAAGACTTATATATATAT
>KZ807112.1:415634-438645 GCA_000696205.2 Oncopeltus fasciatus
TTTTTTTTTTTTTTTTTTTTTTTTTTTTTTTTTTTTTTTTTTTTTTTTTTTTTTTTTTTTTTTTTTTTTAAGAATATCTAAGCAATACCTTTTCTTTCCATCATTATTTCCCATCCAGTGATCCACTAATCACACACGTGTTTAAATAACACACATCACAACACACACACACACACACACACATACATATATATGATCTGTTGACATATTACAGATTTAAAGTTAAGATTGGTGAGAAGGATAGAGCAAAATATTTCACAAACAAAGAGACTCTCATGGCAACTATAGACATATAGTCTAAGACCTCTTCAGATAGAAAGAACCAAAAGAAGAAAAAAAGGATAATTATTATTCATAACATTAGGAAAAAGTTTGAGAATAAAATTATTCTCATTTATTTTTTCTTTTACAAAGGGAAGTCAGGCTCAATAGGATGTTCTAGGATAAGAAATACCTTAAAATTAAGCTAATTACATAAAAATTAGTTGTAGTAGACATTCAACTCTTTGTATAAAGCAGTATTAGGACATGTTTTATTAAATATGTTAAAATTGAGAGCAATGTAAAAATTCTTCATTTAAATAAAAGAGAACTTTAATATATTTTCAAAGAGCACAAAGTTAAAAATTTGCAGCAAAGCATTATTATTCTTATTTGCTGTGCTTATGAATGAAGCACATTTTTAAAGCAAACAAAGCCAAAATAGAGAAAAAATAATATCAAGCAAAAGAAAATCTACCGTCTAGGTACCTGATTTGAGAATTGCAGTGACCACAAAGAGGGATCCGACCACCTGCAGAGACTGCTTGGTTGAGAATGCCTCGACCCCTTTTGGGAGCAGAAGATCCAGCAAGCACTCCACGGCCACCAGCACCTGAAGGAGGGGGAACATCACTCATTGGGGGGAGGGAAGGGAAAGTGGGAAGAGGGCAAGCTGAGCTCATCGCTCCAGGAAGTGTACCTTTGCTAGTAAGGGCTTTTGAACCGGTCTCAATCTTTATACAGCTCCTGTCTTTCCCCTGCCTACCTGAATTGCAACTAATCTCAGAACATTCTGTACTGTCCCCAAACATCTTGCTGTGCACATTCTGAGCTACTTGCACATTAGAGCTGCTTTTCACATTTGCTTCACTTTTCTGAATTTTGTTTGTTGTCTCCCCATAGGCTCGAAAACTAGTCATACCTGACTGGGTGGCTTTTCTATGAATAGCAGCTTTTTGCTCAAGTACCATTGATGAGGTCTTTTTTTCTATTGATGATTGACTTTTAGGCTGTTGACTTTTAGCTAAATCAATATGAGAACTTTTTTGGGATACCATTTGAGAGCAAGCTGAATTTGTTTTACTACAAGATACTTGCTCAGAAGATTTTTGTTCGCAAACAACATCTGTACATTTAGCAGCACTGGATATTTTTGAACTAGCTGTAGACTCCAATTTTTTTGGTTGAACTGAGCCATTTTTTACAGCAGTAAAAGCAGATTTTTCTGAGCCTATGGAAGGTCCAGGTGAAAAGACTTTGGTTGGCTCTGCAGAGGTCTGCCCTAGAGCAAGCCCTGAAGAAGGAACTTCAGGGTAATCCACTTCAACCTTGATTGTGGGAGGGAGTGGTGAGGAAGGACGTGGGCGATGAATTTGTACTTTAGCTCTAGCAGCTTGCAAAGTTTCTCCTTGTACAGGAGTTATTGGGCGAGGTGATGGCAATCTTACAGTTATTGGCGATAAGTTTTGAATAGTTCGTTTTGTTTCTATTTTCCAGGACTGTGGAGATAAACGGTGTTCTGGTGGCACAAGTTCTTTTGTTGTAGTTGATGTCACATTTGTAGTTAAAGTCTTAGAAGTACTTTTCTGAGCTGTGAATGTTTTAGTCTCACTATAAACTTTTGACTTGTAACCTTGTGAAACAGCTGGGGCTGGGTCTAGTTGGGGTGCTTTGATAATATGGGGAGTAGGTGAAATAGATTTATTCCTAAGTGGTATAATCCCAATATTCTGCTGATAATAAGGTAAATCCTGTGGAGCATGAAGTCCAGAAGGTGTAGTTGGTCGTTGTGGAACACTTCTAGTTTGAAGAAATTCAACTTTTTCAGATTGAGATTTCTTAGCCTGTTCATGAGCTTCTTTCCTGGAGATGTGGGAATCTGTTTTTGTAATACAAGGTTGAGGTATATAAGGCATTGTGGGTTTTATGGAAGGTGCAACAATGGGGTGTGGAACAGGTGATATTGCTCTGTTTCGTACTGGGATTTCTCCAATGCTTTCTTGGTAGTATGGGATAAGATGTTTCTCTGCATGTGAAAATTTCTCAACATGCTTAGATTTTAAAATTTTTCCGCTTTCTATATTTTTTATAGCTTCTTTAGTTTGCTTTCTTTCAGCTATTTTATTGAAATCAACACCAGATTTTTTATATTCTTGTGATGAAAAAGGTTTGGGACCAATACACTTACTTTTATCTTCAGCCAAGGGAGCTGGAATAGGGGTTTGTCCAGGAATAGTGAAAGGTACAGTAGGTGCAACACTGGGAGCAGCAGTATGACTTCTCTCCTTGTCTGTTATAGGCTTGAAAGTGGTTCCCTTGTGTTCCGCGAGGCTAGAGAGAGGGGAATAAGGTCTGTCAGGGGCTGTAGTAAGAGCCTCAGTAAGCGGAGATCGGCAACCCACCTCTCTTAATGCCCGGGCAGTTCGTTCTTCATGACCCTCTTGCCCTGGTGGTGGTGGAGGAGGTGGGAAGTAAGGTTTTGTCTCTTCAGGAAGAGGGACTGCTTTCTCTTCTTTTCGAACCTCTACTGGGTCCATTGGGATAATTTTTTCTGAAAGTGATGGGAGTTCCAGTGGCTTAGGGAATGGGACTGGTGTAAAGGGACGATCACTTGCAGTGGTCAAGGCAGTTGTCATCCATCCAGTAGGTGCTATGGGTTTAGGTAAGTCATGAACAGACAATGTTACTTTTTTCTCTTCTTGCACTACTTTGTTTTCTTTTTTCATAGATAAAGCCTTAAGAACTTCATCATGAATAATTTTTTCAACCTCTGTCTTGGAATAGAACATTTTATCCATTTTATTATCAGAATATAGTTCTTTTTCTGTGTTGTTTGAAAGTATTGAAGAACTTCCTTCTTTTTTAGTTTTAGAGGTTTCCACTTTTTCAAGGTGTTTCTCACTTCCTCTAATCTGTGAAACAGTACTTTCTGTTATTTGAGAAGTTTCTTTTTTATAATGACATGACTCCTCTTTCATTTGCTTTTGCTCAGATTTTAAAGAGCATATGTTCTCCTTGCAAGATTGGTATGGAACAAGCGCATTGAGAGGGCTTGGGCATAGACGGTCAGGACTTCTTTTTTTCTGGGGGGTCGGTGAGCGGGAATAGACAACTGCTGGCATTTCTGGAGGGAATACAACCACCTGTTTAGGAGAAAGGGGGCGCACAGCACTTGCAGGTGGCAGAAGAGAATGGACCTCATGTGGACGGCTTTTTACATCCAGAAGGTCAGGCTCCACTGGGTGGAAGTGACGAGGTGTCATAGGCTGGGGAGAGTGGGATCGTGGAGAATGTGGTGGTCGGGGACTAGGGGTCCTTTGGCGAATCCGCTCCCCTGCTGCGACAAGCCCTTTCTCTACATCAGCCCGTGTCACAACATGCCCCTCTGGCACCGGAGAGCATGGTCTCTCTTCCTCCAAGATAGTTGACCCAACCTTTATTTCCTTACTAGCAATTTTAGATACTTCCTCAGAGCAGATAGAGAGGCGTTTTTCCTCATGTTGAGAAAAACTAGTAGCTTCAGTTTTAAGATGAGCCTGTGTTACAGGGGGCCATATAACAGGGGTTAGGGAATCTACATAACATGCAGGTTATTAGTGCAATATTAGCAGATAGAGATAAATTAGAAGATGGCAGAGACATAAATGACGAAAAAAGCATGCAAAAGCATTTAATTAATAGCAAATAAGTAAATATAAAGAAATAATGAAAAGTAGCTTACAGCATTATTAATAATTTAGTAAAGCAATTATTAATAATAAAATCTACATTTTTTAAAACTACAAATTAGCACTTAATTTTGAGAAATGGGAAATGGTCTTGGTTTAGGATTAAAATAATTGAAAGCTGAAAAAGAAAAAGAAATAAATGTTATTTAGAGCAGTTTCCAAAAACTACACTATTTTTAGCAAGAAGTTGAAGAGAGACCACCTCCCAAAAGAAAGTGCTGAATCTGTAGAGAACTGACCCCTCAAGAACCATTTCCAAATGGTTAACTTTGTAACAAAATATTTTGTTTCAAATTAGAAATGTTAATAATATTTTGTGAATAATAAGCATTTCTTCCTTTTCCATTAAACATGCAAACAGTTTAATTGATATTACCTCGAGAAAGATTCGTATTTGGTTTCGAACTGGACAAACCTATATTGAATTTTAAAATTAATCATATAATTTTCATATTTATCCACTACTTTTTAAATATTGAAACCTATAAATTGTTATTTTTCTCATATATTTATGCCATTAAAACAGATTGAAATATAAAAATACTTTAGTAATAATTTAATTTTTACAATAATAAATATAAAATTTTTTATTTCCTCATAAAGGGTGCACTATAATACTATTTAAAAAAATTTCTTTGCATTCTTCTTTTATACAAATATGCAACTTATGAATTCTTAAAACTCTTAAGTACAAATGAGTAAACAGTACCATATAGATTGCACATCAATGTATTAAAGTTAATCAACATTATATATCTATTTTTAAAGCAATATATTGATAATGGTTCATTTTAAAATGATGACTTACCAGGTGATGGCTTAGAAAATGAAGAGGGAGGGGGAGGTGCAGGTACACTGGTTGAATGTGGTATTACACTGGATGTGAATGGTACAGAACTGGGTGTACTAGGAGCAGGCACTGAAGAGAAAGGCTTGGGACCACTTGGAGCAGAAGTCTAAAAATAAATAGCAATGCATAAAAATAGCTTTAGAAATATATTTAAATGTGTAAAATATTAATACAAATTCCTGCTGAAATTGTCTCATTTATGGAAAATAATAGGAATTCATATAAAATACTGTAATACAATTGATCTAAACCAACTGATGGCATTCAGAGCTCTGAATAGTATTGGAGGTACTTTTCCCCTGTAAAAGCAGTGAAATACTGAAGTTTACATTTGTTTGAATTTAGTTTTAAATTAAATGTAAATTTCCTACATGTAAAGAAGGATTTTTAGTTGCTTCATAAGTTCTAATAAGATAATATACCGCTGGCACGGAAATGATTTGTATTGCTTTATTATTCTGCAGATATTAACCAAATTAAACATTGACTCCTAATTATATCATAGGCATGATTTCTTGTGAAGGAACAGAATTTTTTAGAGCCCCGGCTGCCTTTCAAAAACAATTGTTTATTTAGTTAATGCATAATTCAATATTAAATTAACCAAATTTAAATTAAACATACCTTGAGAAATAGGTTTTATTAGACAGAATAGAATACACAGCTAAATACCCAATGAAAAAAGTTAAAAACACATATTATTAATACGTAAAACACCCCTCCATTAGAATGAGATATCCAAACCAACAATTTATAGGGTATTCTTCTCCTTCTTCTCAGAGCTTGGTCGGTAGATATCTCAGCTTGATGTTCAATTCCCACTCTATCGGAGGGATTTCTTTTGTGTGATATCTCTTCCTCAGGAACTGGTCTTCTTCAGTTTCATTATCCTGATTATCTAAGCGATGTCGTTCAACACATTCTTGAGGGTTAAATTCTGGGTCCTCCGATGGCACTTAAGTTGAAACACACACTTCTTTATCAGTCGGACTAAGGCATATTCGGGGTTACTTCAAGAAAAGTTAATTTGTCTACTTTGGGGCCGTATTTGGATTGATGTGCAAGTCTTTTGAGCAAGACAATTCTAGGAGTCGCTGCCAGGTTGGGGTCAAAGATCCCCTTCACAATCGACCTGGGTGTTTAAAGAAGCACTCCTTCGGTGTCTCATTAGTGGTGGTTGACAACAGTAACATTATGAGGGACTGTTGAGGACTAGTTCTTACCGTAATGTCTCTAAATTGCTTGATTTCAAAGCTAGCTGTACAGAAGTCCAAATGATGCAGTTATATAGTTGTACATGGCCATTCTCGGGTACCCTATGTGGAGTAGTCAAGTTCGTTGCGATGCCTAGAAAGGTTAAGTACGATTTTAGTTTGCCAACCATGAATCCTGTCCCTTGATCTGGATGTAAATAGCAAAGTATTACAAAAGTTGAAAAAAGTGTTTCAAAGCAGCTGATGACTGTCAAAGCACTTGTACCCAGACAAAGGAAAACAAAAGGAAATCAGGAGAACTCATGAATCATTTTAACATGTATCTATTTTTCCTATTTGATGGGAGTGGCTCTTTAAAATCCATGTTTAGACGTTTGAATGGTGATGATGCTTTGATGAGAGTCCCTTGAGTTTTGTGAAATTTAGAAGTCATTTGAGCACGAACACAACATTTTGACGTAACTGGACAGATATCTTCTAGTGAAAAAGGCATGTTTAAGTAAATTTTAAGTAAACGGTAAATAAAGCTAGTGATAAATAGGCATCTGAGTAGAAGTGCCATCTTGTTTTTATTGCGATCAGTTAACAACTGGATAAGAGTTGTTCTTCATTATTTGAAGAATAATGAAACAGACGATTTTTGCTGCAGCAACACTACCAGGGATACTCGTTTGTCTCCAAAGGACAGTTCAACTGACAAATGATGGCGTAGTAGTTCATGACCTTTAATGAAATCGGCATATAAGTCTGGGGGAATGTCTAGTTTAATATTCATATAAGTATGGCTCAGTAAATAAAGATTGACATTGTAGTGGCCGCAGATTGATGAGATAAATGAAGTCAAAGACTTTGCCTTTAGAGGGTAGTATTACTTCAAGCAGTCAACCAGGTTCTTGTTTATAAAGTTACCAGTACTGCCAATATCAACTAAAGAATTGATTATTATATTACTAATAGGGCCAATTCAATAGTTCTGGGCTGTTCATGAACTTCGGATAATGCCAATGTTAGCTTCTCGAGTATTCATTGGTGAATGTGAGCGGATTACAGACCTCTGAGACTCTGGTGTGCTCTTCCCTGTTTTCTTTTGCAGTTCCTACGTGAAACTGACAATCTTTGCCCAAAAGATTAAGATATTCCATGAAGTGATCAATCGATTCATCACCTGGTTGCTGTTTTCTTAGGGCTAATCAATGTTGCACACACATCAGGCTTCAAGTATAGTTTTTTTTAAATAGAACTTCTGCTGCATATGTACAGCAATTACTCACAAAATGGTGGACTGAATAAGACAAAAAGTTTGTAAGTAATTTCAATTTACTATCATCTGTAGCTTTTGATGCATAAGTAAAATTTTCTAATGTGTATAGCCAATGTTTCTATTTTTGTGATGCATCTCTTGATCACAGATCCAAATCGAGATGATCGGCCTTGAGAAGACTGTCCATAGTATTTTAATGTATTAAGTCTGATAAATTGTAATAATTATATCTTGAGAAATACGGCTTCATTAGACTAAGTAGAACACATCTAGAATCCGAATTAATGAAAGTATAAAAATATGAAATCAATGTATATAATGGAAAGCAAAGCTCACTTAGAAGTGTGTTTGTGTGTAGGAAAAAAAGTCTATTAAGTATTCACTGAATTAAAATCAGGAGTACTAAGAATAAAAAGGGTAATGATACTCAGAATAGTAAAGACTCACTGATAATAAGCCACACTTACTAAATTTTTTTTATATAATACCAGTAACATTAAAAAGGAAATGTAGTATGTTATTTACCATTAAAAAAAAATTTATTAAGAATAAAAAATGTCTATAAATAAAGTGAAAAGAAAAAGTATATATAAAAAATTAAACATTCATTAATTTGTAAGCAGCACTAATGACCATCAGTAGTCGATGAGCAATACATAAATAAAATTTGTAAGCAGAAAACAAAAATGAATCTTAGAAAAGCCAAAGTATTTTAAAAATAAATCATTAAAAAATTACTGCTTATTAATGGCAGTAAATTTAAAAGAAGACCCAATATATGTATTTAAAGTTTTGGGTATAAATTATACTCTTGGTATAAATAAGTTTTATAAAAGGGAAATTGGAATTTAATTTTAAAAGAATAAAAATACAGAAGGCTGTTCCAATGCAAAAAGATTGTCACATAGGAGCTGCGAAATCTTAGCAGATTTCTATGTTTCTATAGAGATAGATATAGATTAGAGTAAATTAGGAATTCAACATATAAGTTGGAGAGAAAAATGAGTGCAAAAGGTTGACCACTAAAGTTTGGTCAGGATTGACTGGGAAGGTGGAGTAGCAGAACTACTCTTCCATCTTAGCTACATTCACATATTTCTTCTATAATATTCATTTATTGTAATTTTTTTTAGAACAGAAATGTTACAAAAATATATTTAACACCATTCTATTTTTTAACTTGTAACTCAAATAATTATAATAAAAATATTATCATTATAAATTTTGTATCCTTTAAACCCCCCTCTCCCTCATCCAATTTTAATCAATAATTTTAAGAGCTTACAATGAAATTCCTAAATATCAAATTAGCTTAACAATTTTTATTGCAAGGGAACAGAATAAAAAATCTAACTGTCCCAGTTAGTTTTAAAATAATTAAAATTTACATGGGATTAAATGCTACAAAAAAATAATATTTTTACCTAACATATATTTATCCCTGTCATAATCTTTAAAAATGTTAGCATATATTCTCTGATGCAAACATTATACATGTCAAACTCCATAATTGTATTTATTTTTCTTCAAAGTATGTANGGCCCGGATAGCAGGAGATCCAGGTTCGTGTCCTGGCTGGGACAGTTAGATTTTTTATTCTGTTCCCTTGCACTAAAAATTGTTAAAATTTACGTGGGATTAAATACCACAAAAAATAATATTTAACAAATTTGTTTTTTCAAACAAGGTCTTTCATTTTATAGTAAATACTTTCTTTAATAAGTTTGGAACCTTAAAGAGATGATTATTCTTCAATAGAAGAAAAAGCCATGGAAAAATACCACATTCATGTAGCTTTTGAGTCTTATCACTTGCCAGCAGTAAACACTTTTCACTACCCTCATCTGTATTTCCACTCTCCTTAAGCTTTAAATCCCTCTCTAACTTCTGAAATTTATCATCAGTAGTACAACCTGACATTGAATACTCAGACTTAGAAACAGACTTAATTACTCAAACCCACAAGACAATAACTTAATAAATGTTCCTATTTAAGAACAACCAGTAAATTTTGGTAAAATATAATTTTATTATCTTAAGCCAATCATAGTTCTGCAAATAGAAAAATAATACATTTATTTGGAATAAAAAACCGAATTATTATACAAATATCTAGATCAAATATGGTAAATGACATAATAAATTTTATTAAAGAAAGGATAGATCCAAAATTAACTTATCATCTTTTCTTTGAAGATAATTTTTATAAAGAATTCAATAGTCTAATTATTTTAAACATTTAGAAATTAAATTTATCTAATATAACAAAAAAAAATCTATATTAAAGAAGATTCAGAAGTAAAAGAAATAATACCAAATCACCATTTAAGAGAACAAATCACTGCAGAATCAAGAACATTTATAAAAGAGTTAAACATTATTACTAGCCCTGACTGGAAATTTCAATCCAAAATTTTATTAATGAATGTGAAATGTGCCTTGAAACAAAGTATGAAAAAAAAAACCCTTTAATCTAAAACATTCCATTTAAACCCTTTAACATTCCAAAACATTAAATTCCTACCAATTATAGATACATTCTCAAAGTATGCCCAACCTTAAAATCTGCTCAAGGAATAGAAGTTTTAAATAATTTACTTGTATGCTTTTCACAGCAGGGAAACCCACAACAAATAATTTGTGACAACGGGAATGAATTAAACAATACATTGGTCAATGTACTACTCAATTCACATAAAATTAATATACATTTCACCTCTTCATAAAACCCAAACTAACTCACGCCTAATCGCTATCAAACCTGGGCTTCTACTACAAAAAAATGTGGTTTTCTATAATAAAAAAACAAACAAACTCAAAAACAACATATATCTGGATTGGATTTTATAGAGATGTGTGTTTTGTGGCCTTTGTCTATATATTTGGTCTAGTTTCATCCTTTTCAGTATTGTCATCTATTTTCAATACAGACCATAGACAAATAAAGAGGACCAAAATGCAGAAATTTCCTTAATTTAGCCTGTTTTATAAAAGGAATTGAAAAGAAGCAATTAAAAAAAAAAGAAAAAAAAACCAGGGCAATTTTGGATGCTAAACAAGTGGTATAGCATTGCTGAAAAAAAAAATAAACAAAATAAAAAATTGGAGAAGGATATACCCTTATTTTGAAGATATGACATTCTGCATAACAATCCAATGCATAAGATTTAAAAAATTAATTAAATTATTTAAAATAAGGAATATATATACATATACATACATAAAGCAAATAAAAAATTGTCTAGAGTATAAGTATATAATGAAAACTTAAAAAAAAAAAAAAAAAATGAATGACTGTTAATTAATATAACTTTAGAGAGTAGTAGAAGCACTACAGAATGGAAAATGAAGTTAATGCTTTTTATAAAATAAATGATAGCATGAAATAGAAGATGACTGGTGTTTTAAGCACACAACAAAGGCTTAGTCTAGGCTACCTGTCTTCCACTGCTATACCAAGGGGCAACAACATGGCTGGTCGTAGTCCTTGGGGCCTGCAAACCCATCTAATATGTAAGTTGTCATTATACAAAAAAATAAAACTTGATCAATTTTCTGAAGGAATGTTTATTTTCAGAATTGTAAAATTATTTATAGATTCCAAAAGGAAATTGAAATAAAACTGTTTTAAAAAGAGCCCCATATAGAAAAAGTTTATTCTTCTGCTTTTATAAATTCTTATGATATGTAAAAATATAAAAGTATACCAAAAATTATTTTAAAAAATTGAATTAAATGGAAATTTTTCTAGAATACTACATTAAATGTCCGTAATGAAGGAAATGAGAAAACTAAGCCAATTCCTCAGTATTGTAGCTGATGAATATTTTATTTGAACTTTCCATATCATATAATCTCAACTTTTGTAGAAAATATATTTGATCGATAAACACAAATGGGTTTAGTTTGCTAAAAATTAAGCCCCACAGTGAAAAACTTTTTCTTTCAGTGTGGCTTTTTTAGATAATCACCACTCCTATTAGCCAGATTTTACTCAATTACAAGCTCAACATTTCATTTTACATTTAAAGTGATATGCCAATAATCATCTAGGCTATAACATTAAAATTTTCATTATAGGTAAATCCACACATCTAATTATTCAATTTTGCTGAGTAACTACTTTATTTAAGAGTTGTTTTTATCAATAAACAATCCTTTGTTGAATTCTACTACTCTAAAATAAATATTATGTCTGCTATATAAAAAAAACAGTTTTTACTCCTACTTGACATTGTAAGTAAACCTTAACTTCTATAGTTCTGTTTTTGCTGAAACTTAATTTTCTTTTTGCATTTAACAGCTACATGCTGAATTTCTAATAGATAACTAAAAATTGTGGCCTATAGAGCATTGACAGACACACACACACACACACGAAGCACACGCACAAGCACACAGACACACACACACACACAAACATAAATTTTAGTGACTATGATTGTTGTTGTCTAGTAGGTAGGATTGTAGAATATATAAAATAAAATAAATGACATTAATGAAAGTCACAGTCAGGAGAGGAGGTGACCAGTAACACCACTCTCAAATTATTTACAGACTATGTCCCCAGGAGGTCGCGGGGCCATCTTCGTTAGAGTCGACGGGGAGAGTTGTAGGGGTTGGAGTTGGAAGGCAAGGTCTGTGCTAGTTGATTAGAAAGGTATAGCAGTTTACTGTGGAAAAGGCTGAAGCGGGAAGAAATTAGATCCTGAACAAAAGGGATATTAAAATCGTGGTGAAGAGAGGAATTGAATACGTAATAGGGAGCATTTGTGATTATTAGGAGGGTTTTGGATTGAAAAGACTGGATTCATTGGATGTTGGAAGGCTTGGCGGCACCCCAGATTTCTACTCCGTACGTCCAGATTGGTCGTAATATGGTTTTGTAGAGCGTCAGTCTGTTTTCAGTCGTAAAATTGGATTTCTTGTTCATGAGTCTTTATAGAAGTCCATATCGTCGATTGATAAAAATAACACTAAAATAAATAAGTAAACATCCCTGTGGAAGGAGAAGGGGCCCATCGACCCCACTCCTAATAAGTTTAGTCATTAAGGCCCGGGAGGTCGCGAGGTCATCTCCGTTTAAATCGCCGGGGAGGATTGTAAGGATTGAAGTCCAACGACAGGGANTATAAAATAAAATAAATATTAAAAAATCTTTCATGAAAACTACCTCAATAGCATTCCTTCAGAATCGCTTATATGCATGAAAGAATTTTAGATTTGAAAATGATAAATGATTAAATACTGAAAGATTGAATTATTGTATATAAAATACTGATGCTTGCTTCAAAAAGATTGTGGGGAAAGAGAAACTCACATGGAAAGGTAGAGGAGCAAGTGTACCAGGCTGTGGTGACTGGGAACCAGCTTGACTTTGGGGAACTGAGAAAGCTCCAGAGGGCAGACGTCCTCCTCTGCAACAGGTGACAAACTTATCACAGCTCCAGCAAA
Source organism: Oncopeltus fasciatus (assembly GCA_000696205.2). Taxonomy (NCBI): domain Eukaryota; kingdom Metazoa; phylum Arthropoda; class Insecta; order Hemiptera; family Lygaeidae; genus Oncopeltus; species Oncopeltus fasciatus. The sequence goes on from KZ807112.1 coordinate 428,403, forward strand.
TACATTTTTAGGCACTAATTATAATAAGTCCACAATAACTTATAGATCAAAATGTAAAATAATCTTGTTTGTACTTCTTAGATATTTAACATTTGGAATTTTTATTTTTATAATATACCAAGTGCTGAATCTGTTATCTAATTTGTGATGTCAATATGATATTTCTATTGTCTAACCGTTTGACTGTTTTGTTTTTGTTTTGTTTAAATTTTTTCTTATGTAGTATGTACCTTTCCTCCCTGTAAAATCTCTTCACCTAAACATAAATATTATTATTTTTTGAGACCTTTTAATATCAAATCATCTTCAGGACTAGCATGCTATAAATTAATAATAATAAAAATATTTATGTGGAGCTAGAATTTCATTTAAATTTGGAAAGCTCATTGAAAATCCCCCCCACCCAAGCATAAAATGAATATTTTCTAACAATTACAAGAAAGAATGTAGGATGAAATCGGCATTGCCAATGTGCAATGCTTTTTTATAAATGTTTCTTTTTATGTTTTAAATGTACATATTTTTGGTTGGCTATTGTTCAAGTCTAATATTGTTTTTGGATGGTATTTGATGTCTTCATACTTGATTATTTTATCTTAATTTATTAAAATTATTTTGTTTTTAAACTTTAAAGCAGTTTTTTTTTTTTCTATTGACCTTGATCAAATACATTACTTTAAGTTTAAAAATAACAAATTATGACATTTTAAATCAAAATTCAGGAATAAAATATTTTTAAGAAAAAGAAAGGGCTATCACAGTTAAATAGATTTTAAAAATTTATTTATAAAATTAGATCCTAATATACATACGGAGGTACAGTGACAGGTTCAAGATTTGGTGCAGGAGGATTCTGGCGGGCAACTAACTTGGCATGAATATCACAATAGAGCTTGTTGTTAATGTTGTAGTAGCCAACATTTTTCAATGAAGTACCACAAGTAGCACACTTGAAACACTCAACATGCAGGTTTTTGTCTTTTATTCGAACAAAAACACCTCTGAAATAATAAACCAAAATAAGTTATTAGAATGATTCTTAATTATTTCATTAAAAATAAAAATACTCAACTATTTCTTTCTATAATAAAAAAAAATTGTATCAAAACAGCCCTTAAATTTCTATATACATATTTAATAATGGGAATTAAGGGCTTTTAAATAGCAAGTTCACAAGAGATCCAGATATATTTAAGCAATAAAATGTATCAAACCAAAGAAAAACTATATTTATAGAAAATAGTGGTATGTCTTTAGTGTATATTTAGTGTATGGAGTATATTGCTTAATTATACATTAATGAACTTGCAAATTACTAATAAAAAAATGAACTTATATTAACTATTTAATTTCAAATTGAGTAAAGTAAATTTTAAAATAATGACAAATGTGTATTGATTATATGAAATAACATACATGAGACAATTATTACTTTTATTATCCTTAACATTAATCTATTTAATATGAAGAAATATGCAGTAAAAATAGATTTAGTATAAGATACAGGAGTTATGAAGAAGCATAATATATTTGTTCTGAATATGGAAAATCGAAAGAAATTTAAGGATCGTTAACCATTTCATCAAGTGTTATCACATTTTCAGGGTGGGTTCAGTCTTCAGGATTGGGGAAAAATCAGGAATATTTATCTGTTATTACCAACACTTTGGCTTGCTTAGCCATCTTCATTGCTAAAAAGCAGAACAAAAGCAGACTCTGTTGCAAAATATTCATAAATAAAATCTAAATATAATGGTGTTTTAACTAATATGAATTCATCCTAGAAGCACTCAAATAAATGTCTGAATAACAATATATAATGTTAAGATCAGAAGGGTAAACATCAGATTACTCATGCTGTAATGGGAGTTGTTGTATTACAGTACATCAGTATTATTTCAGCTTAGACAAATCTGGCAACAATTTTGTTCTTTCACTGTATGCTATTTATACTGCTGTCTTCAAAAAAGCCTCCTGCTTCTGTACAAAAGAAGACTCCTTGCTGGATTCATATAGGTTCATCTTGACCCAAATTTTTTTTTTATGAAAGACAAAATAAGTAGTAAATATCGTCCTTATTTTCTGAAATTTTTGAAATATTGAAAATATAACTCTGCCATAAGGTCCTATATCTGTTAGGTTTTCCTTTTAGTACTCATCAATTAAATGTTTAGCATTACCCAGACCATTTTTTTTTCCAGGCATGGCTTATGTTAAAGACTAGGGAAGTTAATGACATGAGGACCAGACCTGCACGGGAAGGGGCCAATTGAAGGACAATATCTGCTTTCTTTCATCAAAGAAGGGAAGAAGGATTATTTGGAATTAACTATTGGATTCTTCTAGGCCTGTCTTGGTCTTTCCCAAAGTTTTAAAAAAAAGCTCGTCAGTACAATAATCTTAATTAAAATTTAGGAAAGTCAAACAGGAACTGCAAAACTGAGAATTCAAAATAAAAGAGCCTGCGCATTAATAATAATATTTTTAAAGTATGATAATAATAATAGTAATAACAGCATAGGTTTTTTGGGCGGNGGGGGGGGGGGGGGGGGGGGATAGAATTTTAAATAGGAAGAGATCTTGATCGAAACTATTCGAGTTGTTAGTTTTCTTTTTCAAAAATAAATCAAATGATCACTCACTTTTTATGGATTACTATTGATAATTTTTTATAAATATAAATTTAAATTATTCATAACTTCTAATAAACTCCTGTAAGAAATAATTAATAAATTAAAATAAAGTAGACAGTTTATCAACTAAGATAGATTATGCTAATAATTAAATAACTAGACAAACTAAGCACCATCTAATATCATTCATGGCTTCTAATCAACTCCAATATTGAAATGAATTAATAAATAAAAAGAAAGGAGACAGATCATAAATTACACAAATAAACATGCTTTAAGTGGTATTATAATTATAAATTATTATAGTTTAATGAAATTTATCTGAGTAATCGAAGTATATAATCATAATTTATGGTGAAAATATTTAAATGTTTGAAAAACAAATACATAAAAACAACTATTTTATCTGAAATATTCAGACTTAAAACTCTGATGCATCACAAGCAAACAAGATATCAACTGGAGATTGAATTTAGATAAAATTCCCTCCATTCAACAATGTCTCATGCCAGAAAATAGTAGAAAGTATTTGAGTGCATTCACATACATCCTTTACAAGTGCTGATCAAATACTATAATTGGGTAAAATAAATACAAAGAAAGTGAAAAGGATTCCATGCAGCAACCACTATGACTTCAGACATTAGAAAAAGGATTTCTACCACATAAGAAAACTTGAAAAATGTATAATAGTATACATTCGGATAATATATTTCTTATACATAAATACATTAGAAAAGAGTAATTGATATTCAACTGAATGCTTTTTCGAGAAATTTAAAATGAAAAATTGGCTGATGGTTTACTAATTTGTATACATATTTACAGGACTATTAATATATATGATACACCAAAAATGCTTTTATATATATGTAAAAAGCAAGTATGGTGTTTTAATATAAAAATAATATACATTATATACTAAGATCTTTGTAAAGTAATTTGCAGATGAATTTGGTAAAATTTTACAAAAAGTTGCTGTAAAAAGAAATTCATAAAAATAATATTTTGAGAATAGTAAGACTTCCTCTTCTTTTACCTAAATAAATTCCCAGAGGAATTATATAATTCTTAATAATTGTATGAAAGATAAAAACTTATAAAAAAAATATACCTAGAAGGTTTAGCCCCTATAGATGGAAGCTTACCCCATTTTTCTCAAAATTTAAGGGGAAAAAAGGTAATCCAGATGCCATAATTGACTCAAAAAGAAACTGAAATCGTTTACTGTCAAAACTAAAATAGAGTGGTTTAGTGAAAGAAAAATATATAGAAGAGGAAATATGGTTATACATAAAAGAATGCCAAAAATAAAGGCTTTTTTTAAATTAATATATTATTACCTATATTACTATTTAAGAGATCAGTAGCTCACATGAAATATAATGCCCAATAAGAAGATGGAAGAAAATCAAATCATGCATTACAAAACATAATTAATCATTCATTCAACATATGCAACACAAGATATAATGATTAGGAAGTTTTACAAGAGACACTACAACCCTCTAGGCACAAGGAACATGAGAGCCTAAACTGTCTGGACAAGAGCAACCATTGGAAAAAATATTTGAGGTTGGGGATTAGATGTTTATAAAATGTTTGAATGTATACAACACAAGTTATTTCTCAAGAGTAAAAGTTATAGATCTTTTCAAACTAAAAAAAAAAAGTTATGAATACTGAATACTTATCAATTGCCACAGTATTTCTAAACATATATTTAGCTATGGTGTAATGCTGTACAAGCAATTACAAACCTTCTCCCTTCTACTTGTTATAACAACTCAAAAATATTTTCTTTAATTGTTATTGAAAAGAATTAGTGCCCTTTTTCTAGAATATATATTTAAGGCCGTGGTGTGGAGGTGACATAAAATCATCCATAACAGGCCTATGGGATGATGCGCATACATATATGATGATAACTCTAATTAAAGCATTATTTGCATTCAGGACTTCTGGAGTAGAACATTGACCAACCTCAAGACTGGGAAGGCATGGCTGGGCTGCTTTCCTAAATACATAAGGCTCTCGTAATATTATGGTTAATTGTTCCATTATCCATTAATCACATGGTTTGATTGAAAGACTATATATCTGTGCTACACCCAAATTCTACATTAAGAATGGATAGAAAACTTCAAATAGTGAATAGAAAAATTTAAAGAGTCACACACATACTATGATATGTCACTTATTTTGGTTTCTTGAAGTTGGGTTTGAAGAAGATTTAAAAATTTAAGTTATTTTTAATTGAAAAATTTTATTTTCTATATTTTTTTAAGCATTTTCAAGAGAGGGAGGCATTTTATTCTCCGAAACCTTGTTAAATTGATAAAATTAAATCACCTATTAATATTGAATAAAGCAAAACACAAATGAGAAGGTGAACTGGTCTGCTAAAACTGTTTATTATAAACAATATTTTGGCTTATTACAGTATTAATCATTATCTAGGACTGATTAAGGGAAGTGACCTGATGGCCTGAAAATGACAAAATATTATCTAAAATAAATAGTTTAAACAAACCATTTACATTCTCTATGGGATTATCCTTCTCTAATTTTTTTTTATTTCACCATCACACAACCATGACCCTAACACAAAATTTTATGTTACATTCAAAAAAGGTTTGAAATATTAACTTAATATTTAATTTCCCTTAAAACTTTTTAAATGTTAAATTCAAATTAATAAGTTAAATATTTCAAGACTACGTGATTCCTATATAATCCAATTTCAAAGAATCATGAAATAATCATGGAGCTGTAAATTTGAACCAGATATAATCGAAAGATGTTTTACATAGTATAAGAAAAAAATAAAAAAACATTCATCAGATCTCAAATAATAGCATGCTTTACAGAGGTGCTCTTGTCCAGAGAGAATGGGGCAGGGGGAGGGATGAGACTCACACTATGTGCTTGCCACAAGAAGTGCAAGGCGGGTTGTCCTGGACTCCAGGTAGAGGGGAGTCAGCTTCTTTGGGGGTGGAAGGGCGGGGGGAGGTTGCCCGCCCTCCAATAGCGTGGGAAGTAGTCGAGAAATACTTGCTTGTCGATGTGGGGCCTACAGAACATATTTACAACATTAGCCAAATAAATTCACAGAATCTTGACCCTTCAAAGTCGATCCCCTGCCTCCTTCAATATGACATTTCTAAACCTGCTGAGAAAATATATTAAATCGTACCAAAACCATCCTCAGCATTCCAAACTATGAACACTAATTGAAATTCACAAATTAATAAAGTAAGCTTATATTTGTAAGTTCTTTTAAATTAAAAATTAATTTGATATTTTGTTAAAAGTCTGTCTGCTTAAATAAGAACCCGATCAGAGGGGTTAAAGCTTACCATAATTTTTCATGAAATCAATACATAGTTAAAACATGTTCATGTACCATGTATAATGAATAGGTTTAATAAAATCAATTATCTATCTGGCAACATATACTGTAGAAATTATAGTTTTTAGATATCAGATATTGTTAAGCAAGCCGATTGGGAATGCTGAGGGAATAAGCTTTCAAATCTACAACTTACACGATGAGACGCTCACAATCTGCACAGATGTTTTGCCCAGGAGGAAGCTGTTGGGGGCTGGCTGGTGCGGGCTTCGGTTCAGGGGGCTGGACGTGTCGCAGACCTCCTACCAAGCCAATTGATCCACCACTGCTTGCATCTAGCACCACTCTTCATTATTAATGATCAATCTTCTTTACATAAGAAGCCTTTAAATGATCTCTTAAAAATCCAAATTCTATACATCATACTATGGTATTTTGGATTATGAGAAAGTAAACATGAGTACCAATAAGGAGAGGCCAGTTTATCAACTACTAACAATTCCAAACAACTCCTCTTAAATTTCTTTCTTGACTTAAATTAAACTCCCACATTATTAAATCTATTATTTATGAAATGAAATATAAATATATTCCTAGATATTAAAATCTAAGCCCATTGACTAATTTATAACTTTTAGAGGAGAAGCCAAAGATTAGCACACAGTTGATTCATCCTAAAAACTGTTTCTGTTCATAGTCTCTCATTCTAATAAAAATCAATAGCACATTTAAAAAAAAAAGAAAACTAGGTCATAATCTCTAAAACATGTAATGAAACTGGGGAGTAAGAGTTTAACCCAGAACTCATTTTGTGGGTTAAGTAATTAATAGGTAAGGAAGGCTATGCGATAATTGATTGGAAGGTTATGGAATTATTGGTTAGTTAAGAGGAGCTGACCATGAATATTGTAGTATTCATATTATAATTGATATTTTGCCTAATTTACTGCAGCTATTTGGGAAAACCTTAGTTTATTTAGTTCATAACAACTCAAGTTGATTACATCACCGTAACATGTTCAAATCCCACAATTTTATGATTTGTTTTTTATAGTACAAGGTATTTTGCAACACAAAAATCCAATTGGGAGAACCCTTTGGGAAAATTTAGTAGACTGGAAGGGCAGATACCAAAGGATAAAAACAATAGAAAATAGTAGTCCAAAGGTTGGTTGATTATTGATCACTTATTGATGTAGATAACAATTTTTATACAATACATACAATATGGTTACATTAAGGTTTATTCTGCATATTGTGGATAAATATTATGATTATTATACAACTTATAAACATGAGTACACTTATGATTCATTAAGCTTTTATTTTATTTTCCTAATTTGCAGGTTTTGACTTCTGGACGACTATTTTAACCACTAACTTCTATGGAAAAATGCTTGAATTAGTTGAAGGTAAGCTCACAACCTGGGCCCTACTATGCCAATAACTAGCTCTGGTGTAAATTAAGTGTGAGAAAAAAAATGTTTTTATTGATAATGTTTACATCTTTCTGATATTTACCGCAGGAAATTGTTGAATATGAGAGAAGATTCAACATAATAATTTAAGGTGTGAAAAAATAAAATTAAACATTCATTAAACCCTTTGAGGATGCACACCGAATAGAATTATTTCTTAACAGAAAAGTATATACGAGCCTTGAAAGCTCATAGAGGGATTAACTGGAATTTGAAACAAAATATTTAAAAGGATTTATGGGCAAGAACTAAAAAGAAATACAAAAGTCAATTCCTTGAAGCTTAAGCCTTCTTGGACCGATTGGAAATTTTTCTTTTTTATCAAATTATCTCAAAGAAAAATAATTAACATTCCTATAGAAATCTGCCACCATGGTTGTCTTCCTCAACCTAATGGCGAGCACTTTCAGCAGGAGTCAGCAATTTTTGGGCTGATCATAGACTTGTGAACTTTCTCAGGGATTGGCTCAAGTTCCAACTGATTGTTTTCCTGCAATGAGTCCTTTAATCTAATCAGTGTTCCTCATTCCTGGTTGCATTGTAAGAAATAAAAAAAATTGTGGGATTTTATCATGTTAAAGAGATATAATCAACTAAGTGTTGATAATAAGTGGATAAACTAATGTTATCCACAATATCTGCACTAAAAGAAGGACATCAATTATAATATGAATATCACAACTCAACAATATGATAATATTACAATAAATTACAGGAAATTAATTAGTTAAACATCAGACAGTGCCTGAGAAAGTACAAGTCTATGTTCCGCCCAAGGATGGCGGAACCTGCCAAAAATGCTTATCACAGGGATGTGGAAGAGAGCTAATGACAATGGATTCCTATAGATATGTTAATTATATATTCATTGGAGGGTATAACCTCTAAAAATTAAAACAAAAATGTAATGTTTAGATATATTTTTAAAACATCAATGATAAAAATAACATTGACTCTTTGAGTCAGTAAATATGGAAAAGAGAAAATCAGCATTAGAAGTTGATTTTGGTCATTATCTGTAAACCTTAACCTTGGCCATATAATATAATTTCTAGAATGCAGGACTCAATGAAATTTCATAGTTTTCTATAATCAAAGTATAGTTTTTTGGCCTGTGTTTTTTTTTTTCTGTTTTATAGCAGATTACTGAAACTCATCATTCAATAATCACAATTTAATGAGAAATTTAAAGTTTTATAGTACTAAGCATAGCTCATCAAGAATTAAAATAGAGCTGTATTCTAATAAATGAATAAAATAAACACAATTAGTTCGTAACAACATAAAGAAATAAAAAAATAAAAATATACATCACCTGGTGTTTCTGGTTCTCGAGGTTCTTTATCAACTTCCTGAACCATTTTGAAAACCTCACTTTTTTGTGAATCGTACGATTTTTCGTTCTTCATAAAATTTACTCTATAATAATAAATTGTAATGGTTTAGTAATTAAGTAAAGCCAGACTACAAATGATAGTAGTATAAGTGTACAATAAAAACTTTGCAATAAAGGGGAAAATAATCCCTAAATATAAAAGGATTATTTTCCCTTTTATTGTCAGGTTTATTTAAATAAATAAATAAATATATATATGANGCGGACTGTTGTTCAAATTAAAATCCATCCTCCCAAGCACCCTTTACCTTATCCTTCGCTCCTACCTAACCGATCGATTTTTCAGGGTCCGATAAGGATTAGATTACTCCGAATATTACCAAGTGGAGGTGGGAGTTCCACAAGGTAGTGTGCTCGGGCCCACCCTTTACAAGGGTTTCAGCTATAGTTTCCTCACTGTACATCTGGACTGGGGTATTGTACTGCTTATTAACGATTGCCTTCACTGATGGGTCCCCATTCACCTGTGCACACTAATCATATTCTCATTATACATTTTTTTGATAAAGTGACTGACTATTGTTATTTATAATGCAAATCATTTAGAAAAATCAGGCCTTACCAATCAATGCAATCTTAAAATGATTAATGCCTTTTTGAACATTTTTTTCTTTGTTAATGAATAAAACTAATTTCTTTTTCATTGCTAAAGTTTCGGCCTAAATTTCAGGCCTTCTTCAGGGCAATGGAGGGAGAGAGTCTCTTAGTTTAGAGTTACTAATTCATGGCGAATCATGTTCCAACTGAATCAGACCAAATCCCCAACTAATACTTCCTCCAAAATTTCGATAGTCAACCATTTCCTGTGGCACTGATAACCTTTGTATTCGAGTACCTTAAAACTACAAACAAATAATTTTCTGTGAGGATATCAAAGTCTACTATGGTTATGGTTTCTGCCTTTTTCTTTAGCCCATCCAGTGTTAATGGAAAATGTTTACCTATAAATATCCACTTTCATTTAGACGAATGCCATAGTAATATTTCCTAAGTGTTCTATTATAGATTCGAAAATCATTATTTGGCTAATTGGGGGTATAATCTTGCTTGCGCCCTTCTGAAAATCAATTATTTTTATCTAGCATCCATTCCCAACAAATGTCAGTAAATTATTTTATTTAAAATTGATTTATTCAACAATATAACTTAACAAAGATGAAAAGAGAAATTACCTGACCACCAAAAGGTTTAGGTGATAGGTTATGTCCGGCTCCAATGTGTGGGACTGGGGACTTTCCAGAAGCAGCAAGGGAAGTCTTGGTCACAGTAGCAACAGGAGATGCTTTACCAGGAAGAGGTACAGTCCCCACAGGACTCACCTGGGGCCTCCAAGTAGAACCTCCACCTCTACAAAAAAAATCACACACTTAATTTTATATATATA
>KZ807112.1:488416-499937 GCA_000696205.2 Oncopeltus fasciatus
TAGAAGATCCCACTTATATATATATATACACCCACACACATTTGTATGAAAGGAATTCATAAGTTAATATATTAATTTATCATTGAATTCATAAATTTCCCAGCCAACAATATTAAAAATATTTTTATGCTGAATTTTTTTTTCATACTAAGCCTCCCAAATTCATAAGTTATACATTTTATAGTTCAAATGCTCTACGTTTATTGGTCGAAAGGAGACTAAAGACGTGTATATAAATAGCTAGTAGCTAAATATTAATTCCCCAGAAAAAAAAAAGAACAGAAATTATAGTAAAATAAAAATAATATAACTTTTTATGTGTTATTGATAAAGAGTAAGTAATTTAAAATAACTTTTGATTTTCTGATATTTATTTAAGAAGTGCTTTGAATAATCGAAAGAAATGGCGTTATTCATTTTATGACGTCAATCCAGTTATTGGAGGGATTTTTTTTTTTCTTTCGGTTTATTATTCTTAGTGATTTGCTTTTCCCACCCGCAAATTTTTTTTTCCTAGGGTGGGTCGGTTGGAATCTCCTCCTTTAAATTTCTGTAAAACGACGAATTTTACGACGAAAACGCGTACTTAGAAAAAAAGGCCTAAGGGTCTTCAATTACATTGTAGTGACACCAACATTCTACGAGCAACAAGGACATTTAGGATGAGTTATACTAACATTTGCATGTAATATTTTCTTTTTCTAGTTTAAAAAAAAAAACCACTTCGTTAAGTACATATTATAATTCATGATTAATCATGACATCATTGACAACCCCCTCTACTCACACACCAACACATATTGATGAAGCAGTGCTGAAGGATCTCCAAATTATTCTGGAGAGGAGGGTCTTCTCAAGGTGTCAGAAAATTTCCAGCCTTGAAGCTGCGTTTATGGAAAGGAATGGATGATCTAAGCCTACAGCTGACACACATCCTTGCACATCCAACGGTAGCGTTTTACATATACTTAAGACTCATGAGAAAATGAGTATATAATAATAATAATAATAATAATAATAATAACACAATCAGCATGATTGCATATTATCACTTAGTGCACCAATGAGTGTTTCTAATATAAAGATTTTTAGAGAAATAAGGCAAGATATTGATTCCATAGTTTTATACTTTAAATTTATTGATAGAAAATAAAATTGCATGAGACAATCCTGAAATTAAATTAAATTCTATGAGAATTCAGTACAATTTTTTCTCAGAAAATAAAACTTTTTTTTCTAAGACGATTTTAGTTGGGGTTCGGTCAAGGTACATCCAAAAAACACAAATTCAAAAAATGTATTTTTTAATAAAGGATTATCTGCCAACGTTTCGGCTTAGATTGTAAGCCATCTTCAGGGCTATCATGAAGATGAGAGAGGACGTCCTGTCCCTAAGTTCACATTTTCATGACTAGGAGTCATGGAAGGAGTCATGGAAATGTGAACTTAGGGACAGGACGTCCTCTCTCGTCTTCATGATAGCCAGCCCTGAAGATGGCTTACAATGTAAGCCGAAACGTTGGCTGATAATCCTTTATTAAAAAATACATTTTTTAAATTTGTGTTTTTTGGATCTACCTTGACCGAACCCCAACTAAAATCAACTTAGAATAATATATACGGTCAACAAACTCTCCTTTTAAAACTTTTTTTTTTTTTAAATGACAGATATGGGGTATTACCACTCTCAGTTTATTCACATTTTAATTTCCAGATCCGAAAAATATGAATTGCTTCAGTTCAAAGAATTTGTCTTCATTAATCGAATTTGAATAATCCCTGTATTTACTTTACTATACATCTTTAGTGAATCGTCTTACATATTTCTGTTCGGTAATCTTGCTATTTTCTAGGGTGAAGCAGAGAATTGGCGCCACCAGTCAAGGACCCTCATTGTTTCAGTGGACAATGTGCAGACAGCTCTCGGTAATCATCACTCTCCACAAAGGCTGGAATCTGCTACTGGAGAACTTCTCCCGGGCATCTGGAGCAACCGAATGGTTTCTGGAGCTCCCTCACAAGTCACATGTCAAAGGCTGAAACCTTTGATTAGGAGGTGATGGCCGACCTAATGGTTTTAAGAATATCCCTCATCAACACTGTTACTCCAATATCACTCACTGCTTGTGATAACCATTATCTTTAAGAAGTGTTCTATTGTATTTAATTATTTATGTATAAATTTTTGTTTGTTTCTCATTCTCATAGTATATCCAAACTTACATACAGTCCATTCTTCTAAGCACCCATCAAAAGGATTATAATGTTTCTTTTCCCCTCAACAAAAAGTAAAGTTATAATTAACCAACTGTACTCATTCACTGGACAACAATCGGTACTGTTTTCAGGCACATTACTAAGGATTTGTATACAAGAAGTACCGCAAATGATTGAACCATTCATTGGCAACAATCCACTGTCCAGGAAGACGTCGCTCCTTTGCATTCTAGTGTCTGAAGCATTACACTGGATCAGAGAGCGATTCCTAAGATCAGGAATTGATGATGAGGAATTCTGAAAGGTACACAAATTCTCAGCGCTTTAACGTAGGAGACTTCATTGCGAACTGAAAAGTGAAGGATTTCTCACATCCATAAGGCACAAAATAAATGCTAGAACCTTATATTAGAAATAATACTCAAAACTACTGGAATATTCGTCCTTCAAACATAACAAACCACACGGTTGGTATAATTGCATGACATGCTATATACGAAGGAATCCATCTTAGAAGATCCCACTTTGTAGAACTAGTAAATAGCCAAACAATAGAAGAAAACACCTACATTTTTTTTCTTTTTAACTTACGAATTAGAAAGCAAATATAGTCATTTTTGTAGATCAATTATTTAAAGAAATGCATTAGATTGTCATCTTCTTATTAAAAATTGATACTTCATTCATTTCAAGGCTACTGCTACCAACACAACCAAAACGCAAACAAATTTGGACGCTAATTATCCGCAATTTACACTTTTTAGGCTTTTTTTATAACAGAATGCAGTGGGTTTCTCAAATCCATTTTGCTGCATCACCATACATCCATCAATATATCGTTTGAAAACTTATAATAGATTAGTTAGTAAAATTATAAAAAAATTTAAAGCACGAAGAATCAGCCTCAATGTCATTTTTTTTACTTTTCATGCAGCATTAAGTATGAGCCTTAAAAGAAAGAATTGAAAGGTTACCTATTTCTATATGCTTTATTCAGAAATCACCCTTCAAATATTTCAGGATAATTTTTTTTAGATACCAGATAATTATTCTTAATTTATTTTTTTAATTATTCTTAATTTTGCTTTAACGTAGAGGAGCAGATGCAATAAAGATACAACTATAATATTTAATATTGCTCCGTTCATAATCACAAATTCCAAGTAGCTGCCAATAGCTTACTGTCATTAGACGCTCTTGGCCCAAGGACTCGGATTTATATCTGGCGTTTCCTACAACTTACACTGTCAATACCGATCAAGACTCAGAGAATTTATTTCGCTCAATGGAGGCCTAGCTAAGAATTAGGTCCTTGCTAATTTATCACAAACGTGACACATTACACCTTTGGTTTCATTGAAATCCCTCTAACTCCAAAACCAGAGAACTTCTTCACAAGGCCAACCATCATCTCTTCGCTGGGCATTGCGACAGCTGTATGACGTCATCTTGTAATGGAACCCTCTTCAAGCAGTAATTAAACTATATTAGTTGAGCTAAAGCACTAGGCAAATTCTTTGTCACAACTTGAATAAACAATTAACTATAAATAAATATCACGAGACCAAAATTTAATTAAAAATTCTTAACATACTAATAATACTGTAATAATAGAATTGGACTTTGAAAGAAAATTTTATACACTTTAAAATAAATCTTGCCGAGTTTCTGTTTCAGTCTGTCATCATCAGAACTGTAATGGCAAGTCAACCCCTCGCTAGAGTGTAGCAGCCTCAATCAGACAGAAATATTTGTTAAATTAAATTTGTTGTAAAAATAATCTTAATACAATTAATTCTGTACATAAATACATAGATTATGAAAAGTGAAATGAACATAGGTGATGGGAAGAAGTAAGGGTCAAGGGTGGGTGGGACTTACCTTTTGTATGAGGAGGGGTTGTCCGAAGTCCTTGCCACCCTGAAGCCTGAAGCCCCAAGGCGAATTATCCGGACGGCTGAGCCTGATGCTGAGGGTCTGCGCCATGGAGAGAGCTAGCTGGTGCGAGGAGCGAGTGCCGATTTTAGACGGGCTCGCGAGGAGAGCGCGCGGCTATTTTTGAATTCGGTGCTGGCGGGACTGGCATGGTGGGGGCTGCGCAAGCTGGACCTCCCCACATACCCTTTGCGCATATCCTCTTTCAAGAGGCTGACTACGCCCGGTAACCCCAGGAGAACCTCGCTGTCAAGTTCCTTGAAGTTTCCAGGATGGAAGGACTTTCGCAGAATCAGGAGAGCCTTTCGGAAGATGGGGTCACAGATTCCCCTAAAAGAGGTTAGTCAGAGATCCCCGCCCTCCTGCCTCTCGATCGATAGCTTCTATCCCTCTTATTTTTTTATTGTAGTTTACCCAATATTAATCACTACTTACCGGCAATAACTCTTAGTTTACATTAACGAATAACTGATTTTACAGAAGACCAGTTACATATCAAAATTTTATTTTTTATTACCAGACCAGGATGGTTTTATCATCCATTATTGACAGTGTTTCCAACTTTTTGTTATATTGTTCTGAATAAGCTTTGTTCAAACAGTAATTTTAAGTTATGTAGAAGGTAGTTTAAGGTATACTTCTATTGTCCAGGTGACTTGCTTATATATTTCAAATAAAAGCACACTAATTAGTACATGACTTATTAGTTTCAAGGTGCATACTAAGATCAATCAACCAAATGCATTGTAAGCTTTATCTTTTCCTTCAAGAAAAAAACAATCTTGATATAAAATGAATGTTAGAAAAGGATGGCATAAAATCAATTAAAATCCAGTGGTTTGTGTGATTTATTTATGAGCTGTTTTATAGGAGAACTTAACTAGCCTGACTTAAGACATGAATGTTATTTAGCGTTATTAAGCCATTTACTTATTTTCCTCCATTTGACTTGGTATAAATTATTTATAAGAAATTAGTTTATTTTCTTTTGATATTGACAATTCTGAGATGAAAATCATAATCCTTTCCCTTAAAGTTTTGGTGTTTTATTTTTCAGAACAAGTGGAATCAGAGAATGTAATGAAAAAATGTCTCAGTCTTGCACAACACATATTTTTTTTAAAGGAGAGGTTAGTCAGGGATTTGGTCTCGGGTGGTGAAGAATTAAACTGATTTGTAAAAAAGTTTTTATAACGTATATAAAGTTTTATATTTTTGCCCACACTTTTGCCTAAATTTCAGGTTTTCACCAAGGCAAATGAGGTAATGGGGAGAGAGGGACTCCTGTTCTATGGTAACTAAATCATGACTGATGATGTCATGATTTAGTTACGGTAGAGCAGAAGTCTCGCTCCCAACACCCAGAATTAAAAACTTATTTTTGCCAACATTTCAGCCTAAATTCTAGCCCTTCAGCATGGCAAATAGGATGATGGGGAGATAGAGACTCCTACTGTATGATACCTAAATGATGATTTAGATACCATAGAGCAGGAGTCTCCCTCACCCCATCACCTCATTTACCTTATGAAGGCCTGGAATTTAGATCAAGAGGTTGACGAAAATAAAGAAAACTTTTTTGGTGAGAGGGTTATCAGGAATTCGGTCTTGGTAGTTGAACAATTAAAAACTAATTAGTAACCAAAAAAGATTTTATTTTAGCCAATGTATCGGCCTTCGTCAGGGCTGAATATGAAAAAGATACATACAAAAATAATAAAGAAACATGTCTATTGGTCATAATCTGACAAATAATTGATAAATGAAAATATAGAACTGTGTATAATTGACTACATAAAATGAAGTTAAAAAAAAAGCTATTTATAATAATCTAAGAGTAACATACCAAATAGGGTGTTGGGGAGAGAGAGAGACTTGTGCTCAACAGTGTCTACCTTATGATTGATTGTTTTTTTTGTTTTTTTAATTTTATTTGAGAGTTGTGGAAGGGAATAGGAAACGGATGTAGAAGTGGGGTAAGGAATTAGATTGCTGGAGGTTTGTGGAAATATCACTATAGGGAAGGGGGAGGGAAAAAATATATAAATAAAAAATAGTTATGACATAGTATATTACATATCTCTGTTTTTATCTTGCATAGGATTAAGTTATCTTATTTAAGTTTACTAGTAAACTTATGTAGTGTATGAATGAAGTTCCTTACTCTGCTTTTAGGTCCTACTTTGTCAACCAGCACTAGCAGTTTTGAACCCCTTGATCCTCATGACCCTAATCTCAGCAAACTGGCAACAACAATGTTTGAGAAAACCTCAGACTACTTACTTGGAGAACTTACTCTCACACAGGTAAACAAATTTGTTTTGATTATATTTTTAATAATTTTATTGATTAGCAACTTATTTATTTCTAGGAACTTTATTTCTTAGTTATTTTTGTCTTACCTATTCCTAGACCCATAATAAGCAAATTAATGTCTGCTAACCAAATATTTTATATCTTAGTCTTGAATTAATAATTTTAATATGGGGAAAATAAAAATATTAATATGGAGGTAAATATGTCGACCGTCAAGTTTTATGAAGAGAGGATTATCAGGAATTCGGTCATGGTAGATGAAACTATGAGTTAATTCTCATAATTAATGAGAGGGAATAGGAAATCCAGGTTCGAGTCCTGGCTGGGACAGATAGATTTTTTATTCTATTCCCTCTCATTAATTGTTTAAAATTTATGTGGGATAATAAACCATAACTAAATTAATATTTATAAATGAAAATTAAAAAAGTAAATAGCGAGTCGATAAATAGCTAGACAATGTCAGGTCCTTCGAGCATAAGACGATGTATTCGTCTTTCTCGTGGGTAAGGCTCTCACTAGTGTGTTGGGAATTTAATAAGTTATCTAGCTCGTCCCGCTGGTGTAATGGAATCATATCGGCCTGGAAAGCAGGAGATCCAGGTTCGAGTCCTGGCTGGGACAGGTAGATTTTTTTATTCTATTCCCTCTCATTAATTGTATAAAAAAATATAATGTTTTTATGATTGTGACTTTAAGTGTCTAGAAAGTTTGCACACTCATTCTTTGGTATTGGAACTTAAAGAATTGAGTTTAGAAAGCTCTTATGAAAAATATCTAAGTTTAAATAATTATCATTTTATGTCTTAATCAAAATTTTTTCTTTTTTATCTCTTGTACAATAATTTAGTGATATGGAGAAGGGCCTGTTTATTCTATTCTAAACACCCGTAGACAGGCTTTTATGTCTGATAAAAGCCAGCCCATGGTGAGACTTAACCATGCCATGTGGTTTCTTATTTATTTATTGTTACCTGAACTTTTATGTTTGAAGAATTTAACCATTAATTTTAGGCCGATTACAAACTTCTGGAAGCAATGAACATAGCCACAGTTGCCAAGTGCTCCGACCTCACGCAGATGACAAAAAATATTCACAAAAACATGACTGAGCTTCAGGGAATGTGTATGTATTGCTCAATTGACATTTCCTTGTCCACTTTTTCTGTATTCTCTTATTTTGTGGGGTCCTTTTTATTCTAGATGAGACCTTGAGGCCAGTCCTAGAGCAGATAAATGAAATAGAGGCAAATGTGATGAAACTAGAGAAGGCTGCATACAAACTGGATGCTTACTCAAAAAGGCTTGAAAACAAAGTGAAAACCCTTGAGAGAAAATGAGGGCAGCTCTCGCCTCCTGAAGGCCATGCTGAAACATGAATTTATCAAGACATTCTTAAATAACAACTTTTTGGTTATTCTGAGCACTTTCTTCTAGTTGCTCGAGATGTAAAATTTGATGCTGTGATGATGAAATATGTGCCTACTTATGTTATGTTATGTTTTTTCTGGAAAGGCCTATACTACATAATAACTCTGAAATCATTGAGGTTATAGCAGTAGTGAAAATGTTTAAATATATATAAAATTGAAGTACAATTACAGATGCTTACAAATTTTAAATAAATAATATGTAATGTATTTATTATTCATTTAAACTATTAAAACTGCTCATTTTCCATATAATTTAACACTAGTAGTTTTAAATTTTCTAATGCACAAGTGTAAACTTCAAGGAAAAAAAAAGGCTTTGAGAGTTGAGTTCTAAATACTTTTTAAAATAATTTGGCTTATGTTAAATATATTTGTTATTTTAAGAAATTATTAATCACAATTTTTTTCAATTTAAAAAGTATATGTTAAGCTTAGATGTGTATGCTAGTCATTTTTCTTTTGCTTATTATGGATGTAATGCTATTCTTGGTTAATATTCTTTGAAAATGGATCTCTTATTTCTTTATGAGTGTATAAAGCATGCCAAATTATATTATTTTTTAAAATTATTCTCTTATAAATATGAAGCATATTTCTTTTTAGGGGGAAGGGGCAGGAGGATTTGTTTCAATACTTTTAAATCAGCAATTCGGGGCTTTTCTGATACACTTTTATGAACAAATTATGCAGTTGTTTGAAATCAAAGTATAATTGTTCAACTGAATTAAATAATTTTTTGTGAAATGTCTACAGACATATTGCATTTGTTAAATTTGTTAAATAAGAATATTTGAGCTATGTATGAATAAATTATATTAACAAAAAAACTGAATTTTATTTATAATGATCATTAATAATTTTGATTATTTTGAGGAAAGATTATATATTGTTCTTATTAGGTTTAGAATTAGTTATTTTATTTTATTCATTGTTTTGTCTGTTTTAAAATATTAATAATATTGAGGTAAAATCAGTACTTGAAAAACAAAAAAAAAATAGTTTTTATTTATTTATATTATCAGAAAGACTTATTTTATTACTGATAATTACTAGTTGCTGCTTTTATGTCTCCTGCCAGTGAAAAAGAAGGTTTTAGGTTTTCCAACTTCAATTGGAATGGTGGAAAAATCTTTCAAGCTTCCCTTTAAATCCACTTTCCTTTAGGAAATCAAGGATTTCATATTGGTTGTGTGTCATGAATAACTCTATTTTACATAGATTAGCATATATGTGTCAGTTTAATATCAAACTTCTCTATTTTTTTAAATAAAGAATCTGATATTGGTATTCCAATGTAGAAAGAAAAAACAAATGTTTGATTAGCTTCTCAATAGCCAAAAAAAAAAAAAAAAAAAAAAAAAAAACTTTCATCTGCTTCACCTTTACATTATATTAATTTAGCAAAGCATGTCTTGCAATAGCTGTAAATAGTGCAATTTGCTACCCATGCTCAGAATCTTCCATGGGCAATATAAGTACAAAAAACTTCCTCTTTAAGGAGGTATAAGGGTAGCAAAAGGGATCCGCTCGGTCTCTCAATCCTGTCACTTTGGGTTCATTTATTGGGAAATGAAAGCTTTGGATGCCTAGAACTGGCTGGCTACCTATAGATAGTTCCTCCATCCATGACCACAAGTGATTGAAAAAGAGGTTTAATTACAAAAAAAAAAAAAAAATCTTTTAATTTACTTGCTTAATTTACCACTTCTGGCAAATTTCTTATTTTCTCAAAGAGGTTCTTATTTTTCACTCCACCAAGTATGAATTTACTTAAAACATTAACTATATTTTTATTTACCGAACCATATAGTTTTCAATACTAACTGACCTATCCCGAATGTTACCATCTTTCTGTTACTTCTGTATTTCATACATTAGTTCTCAGTATAGCCTTCATTAGTATTTGTCAAATTTTAGAATAATTATTATAAAATTATAATTATTTTTATAGTAAATAACATTACTATTGTTTGTCATAATAAGGGCTCCTACTTGACAGCATCAATTTGTACACTTTTTTCCACTATCTTGAGCACTGAGAGTAAATTATGTCTTAGTTTTAGGAAAACTAGCACATCTTGAAATTCGAAGTTATATTTTCTAGTTTTTCTCTAGTAGCCTTGACTATGTTGTGTAGAGTTGATAGTCTCCCCTACTCTTTTCTTTAACTTCTTTTAAAATTATTATTATGCATCTTTTTTGCACACTTTTTTTTTTTTTTTTTTTGTTAAACTTACATTTTTCTTAAATATCCTGGCATTAAGGTGTAATTAACTCTTCTAAATTAGAGGTGAAGATCCACTCTTGATCCTTAAAAGATCAATTACTTTCTTCTCATTTAAGTAAAGTTTTCATGACTTATGCAGTCTGATATGTATGTCACTTTAAATCATCCATTGATGTTTTAATTTAATGAAAACTAATAGCTCTTTTAAAAGACTGTCCAAAACCATAATTTCTTTTTGTGCCATCCTCTATGAGAACACAAATATTTTCCAAAAATACTTGCTAGAGGCTTTCAGGCACCATATAACACTTAGTCCCAGTGATTAATAAAAATGTGATTAAAAAATTAAATTTAAAAATTCTAAACCCACTCATTCTCAAAAGAAATGTCTTTTGTGGATTTAAGCTTGGGAATTGGGTAGATAAGAGATTGAAATCAGGCAGGGAAGGTAACATTAATTCAGGAAAAAACTAAGTTTTTTCTGCTTTTATTTTTTTCATTCTCTCTTTAAGTTGAACTATTAAGGGACTTGCATATATCAGATTTTTAACAAATTTGAAATTATAAATTTTCAAAAAGTATTTTTAAATACTTGAATACTATGGGAATGTGAAATACATTAGGTGTTACTAATAATCCAATGACAGAACACCTACTATAATGTTTTGTCATTGTCCCTTGTTTCTAACATTGGCTCTTAAAATTCTAGTAATTAGTGTTAGCTTTGATTCATAAGAGGTACTGAATTTCAATAAAAAAGACTTTGATTTGTTGATCTTTAGAGATGCTCTTTAATCTTTGCTATTAGATTTATAACTTTGTAGTTAATGATAGTGGCAATAAATACTGTTTATTTCATAAAAAGTATTACCATTTAAAATTTCATGCTTATTCATAACAAAATATATCTTTTAAATAATGATATTAATTGTGGTATGTAATCCCACATTATGTATGTAAATCCAGAGCTCCCTTTGCCTTTCTTGTATAACAAAATATAGTTTTCTTTGTTTCTTAATTAATTTAGTACTTATCTATGAAAAAATGTAATCTATTTATTTTTTTATACAGTAAATATATTGTTTTATTTACTTTATTTATGAAAACCTAAAATTGTTATCTTATTAATCTTAATGAACTTATTTTGTATACTATCTTAAATAAGTATTTTTTAATAATATATTTATTGTTTCTTCCTTTTCACTTGCTAAGGTTTATGGGGTAGGGTATATAGTGGTTATCTATGGGTAACAGCATATTCTAAAAATCTGATTAAATAAATAAAAACTGAATAATTGAATTTGATCTCTCAGTAAATGAAGCTATAAATTTGTGTAAATTTAAGAAGTACTCTGTTTATCTTATATGTATATATATATATTTCTTTGAAAAT
>KZ807112.1:504407-522982 GCA_000696205.2 Oncopeltus fasciatus
ATATATATATATATAGGTTATTCTGTCATATATTAAGTCATTTTGTGATATTTCCAGAGATTTTTTTTTGTATGTTATTACATATGTATTCTAGTATGTCTATCTTCTGTCCATTTTGTTGTTTATGCAATAGTTCCATAGTACTCAGTATGGCTATGGGGTTATGTCCATTGTTGTATAAATGGTTTGTTTTTTTATTGGTAATGGGAGTATTATTAATCCAGTTTTTATGACCATATGTGTTCATCGTACCTGGTTCTGAGTTTCCGTCCTGTAAAATTTTTGTCCTATATAAATCTCTCTGCATGTGCATGTCAGTCTGCGTATTTCACTTTAAGTGCATGATTCAGTTTTTTTGTTACTTATGTGTAGTTTATGTTTCAGTCCTTAGGGCTGTGGCGATACCAAATGAAACAAAACATGAAAATCAACGGACATAACCCCACGGATATACTGAGCACTATAGAACTATTACAAAGACAACAGAAAGGATGAAAGATGGAAATACTAGAAAACATAGACATATACAAAACTAAAACATCAGGCAATACTTCGTCTGGAGAGAGGAAACTTCACCTTATACCTCATATCCTTGCCTACTTGCACTTCATATACTGATCACATTAGAATGAGGGAGAAAGAACCATGAGGTTACGATACCCAATACCTGATGAACTCCAAGGTCAGAAAACCCAACAACTGACTCAATACAATAAAAATAACAATTAAACATTAAATATTGTCAAAAAAAAGTGTTCAAGTCTCTATTCGGACCTGGATTTGGCCATTTGGATCCTATTTTTTGATTTGGATAAAAAATCATCTCTAGATAATCCATGCAATTAGCTGTTGCCTGAGGATTTTCTCTCTCCGATTCTACCGATTTTCTTGGAGGAGTGGTAAGGATGTTCACTACAAGCGTTTGTACTTATCACAAGGTTTATTTTTGGTACATTTATTTATAAATAAATCTTACATGCTAATTAAGTTTGATTGGATGGAGGAAGTCTTTCTCTGCTACTATGGAGATGTCCCACAAAGCTGGAAAATAACAAATAGGTGATTAGCTGCTGTCGAATGTTGGTCCAAAATCACAAATGAATAGTGGCTGACACATTTTCTAAAAGAAACTTTTTCAAACAACTATCTTCAAAAAACAAATTTAAGGATGTAATAAAACTTTATAAATTCAAATTTAACCAAGCAGTAATCAGCCTTTGTAATGATCATTGTATGGACTCACCGATTCTATCTGCTCGCTGACGCACATGAACATGTCGTAAGCCACATCACAAGTGTATCCCTCAGCTATGGACAAAAAATACACACAATTATATTATATATATAGGTTATTGTTTTTTAAATTAGAAAGTTCAGTTATAAAAGAAATTCTGGTGAGTTCACCATAAAACACTTCTATAAATCTGAATAAATTAAAGTTATATTTAAATGATAAGATATATTTATTCAATTATGATTTTTAAAAGTGTGCTTATGGAAAATGGAAAAGTTTTAATTGTTCTTCAGTGCCCCTCTTCTTAATTCAATTTATTTATCATTCACTATTATTGATATCATATCTAATTTCAGTTCCAGAGCTTTTAAGCCACAAAATATTGAAGCGCGCAAGCATGCCACTTTGGTTGCAATCCTCTCCCTCTTTTACTTGTCAACTCAGGATCTCACTGTTCTAAACCCATCTCATTCAATGTCATTATTGCCTCCCTCTTAGAAGTTTTTTCTGTATATTCTTTGAGGGGCGGTTTCAGTCTGCTGGTTCAATCACGTTCTCAAATATTTACTAATAGTACCTGTTTAAGATATATAATTATTCTCTCATATTTGCATGTGTAAAGTAGGTATGAATTTTCATTTTTCTTATTCCTTTCCTTCCCAATGGATTTGGGGCCTACTGGCCACAGTTTCTAGTTTTTCTTAAAGAAATATGACATGCAGCTTTTAAATGAAAAACAAATAAGAGTGAGGGATTACATGAAATTTTCATAGCATTTTTTATATTTTCACAATGGGTGAAGGCTTCTTTAGGACTGAATGGAAAAAGAAAGCATCTTTTTTTCTTTTCTTTTTTTCTTACCTTACATTAATTTTCTATTTTATTTACAGTTTCAGCTCGCCATAGAGCCTGGAAGTCCAGCTGCATTATAAAGCATTCCTTTTCTATTTTTCATATTTTATGGACTATACATTTCATAATATAATGTTCTATTCTTAGCCCTAGCTAGTTAGTAATTATAATACATGAGGTGGGAGCTCATTATTTTATGTAGAAAGGAACTACAGGTCCATGGAAGCTTTTTATACCCCCCTCGGTCCGGATTCCCTATAGAAAGGATGGTGGCATTCTCGAACTGGATCTGCTGGGAGGTGTGTATGAAATGCTATACCAAGCCGACTTTCCCGTGCGTCTCTGTTTATGTCAGAAATGTGTTCCTTGAGCCTCGTGTTTGTCGTTCTTCCATTTTCTCTAATATATAATTTTCCTGCATGAGCAAAGAATGTTATATATCCCTGGAACCCTGAGTCCCTGCTTATCCTTAGTTTGGGAGAACCTCGGCCGTCAGGTGATGTCCTGGTCTTGTGTCTCTTGAAGAGCCTGACTATTTTTTCTGTAGCCCCTTTAACACGAAATGATAGTGTGGTTCCTGAGTTTCACTTTTTTTTCTTGCTTTCTCTTCCTCTGGACCTTATCAAATACAAATGGATCCATAATCATTATTCATGACTGTGGACTTCAAGTGCCTCTTTCCCCTTTGACAATTGACCAGTTTGGATAATACTTCTGCTCTTTTCAGGTGTGATAAATATGTTACTAAAGGTATATAAGGTTAAAGAAAAACTAAACTGAGAAGAAATATAATCTGAACTGACTCAATTGTCATTAATATAATAACAACTTTATCATATAATAATAATTTTAACAAGTTATCTAAATATTTTAATTATTTTTTTAAATATGACTATTGTCTTTGTTACTTTTATAATATTATANGTAATAGTTCCTATCCTTTACACCTTCAGTGAAGATCTCCACGAGTGCTGGCCCGTTCGGCAAACCACTCTCGTCAACCTGCCAATATCAACCAAACATTACACCAATTCCATCACTAACTGTGAACAAAGTGTATTTGTCACATTCATGAAGGTCCACTTCTTGAGTAAATGCGAGACTTACATTAATATTTGTTTATTTTGTTGTTATTTTTGTGTACAAATTGAATACAGCCATGTTTTACGCCTGTGGTTAACTTTGGTGGCAGTTTGAAGGGATCATTACTTCAAGGCACTGCGGGTCTAACAGGTAAACTGTAACTATTAAAAGAAAAGAGGATACCAGCGAATGAGAGAGAGAGAGCATATGAAATGCTTGTAAAAAATATGAAATTGAAAGCAATAACTAAAATTAAATGATGAGTTTTGGGCTGGAAAAAATAAAAACACTACTAAATAATACTACATAATATGATAACAAAAGATTGTTATCAAGTATCATATTTCACGTAGGCTTCCACAGTCATCAGATGTATGTAAAGTTTTTTCCGGGTTGGACCATGTAAAGTTTTTGATGGTTGCCGAGCTTTCGCACATCCTGTGATGGCTTTTTCAGGGCTGAATAGAGAATGAGAGCTGTCTTCAAATCCAGGGGTATTTATACCCGGCACTGTCCGGTCCTTGGGCGAAGCCTGCCTTCCCCAAGGTCGGCAACCATTAAAAACTTTACCCGGTCCAACCCGGAAAAAACTTTACATAAGTATCATATTGTTGAATTTTTAAAAGTTATGAATTTTATCAACCTTGACTAAACCTCAACAAATTCCAAATATTTACTAATAGTTTTATGGGGAAGCTTAGAAAAATGATACATATTAATATATATATANACCCTTTATTTTAATTTAATTTTCTTTTATCCCCATCCAACCAGAAGTTTTTGCGGTCAACACCCTTTCTATTACTTTATAGATTGATAGACAGTTGTTTGGTATCTCACTGTTATTTTATATTTTAAAGGGAAGATTGTCGGAAATTCGGTCATGATAGTTGAACAATTATAAATTAATTATTGACTAAATTTTAGTAGTTCCATTTAATTCTGTAATAAATTTTAATATAAGTTTAATACAGAAATATTTGAATAACTTGCACAGTAACCTCAATGTAGAAACTGAGTTACTGATAGTTGTGGGACAACTAGACTGAGATGATGATACAAGAGAAGAGTACTGTAGGCTCATATAACTGTTATTAACTTCCCTCCAGTATATTTCTTCCTCAATAGGAGTTCAAAATTTGTTAATGAAAGGAAATTCAAGTGAAACTCAAAGGCTCTAAATTACACCCTGGCCTAGTTACTTTTATGTTTGACATATGTAAATCAAGCTATTCCCATCATTACCAAACTTTAGTATTTGAAACTATTTCCAACTAAAAAAGTAGTGATAGTTGTGAAGTCTCACCAAGTATGACTGGGCAAAATTAGAAATATTAAAACAAATTGATTGAGGAACAAGTTAATTTCATTGTAAATAGTTTATAATATTTTAGCTGTTACCTACATATATAGAGAGAGTTTGAACTTGAGTGTGGATGTGTGTATGCAATAAATCTAAGATTGTAAAACTGTTATATGTGTGTGTGTGGGTGCGTGCCAGTTTGGGTGGAATGTAGTTTCGGGTAGTTAAGTTTGTGTGTGGATAGAATTAAATATAATATTTATTCCTATAAATATGAGTTTGAATTTTAATTATAAGTAATAAATGTAATTTTCTTTTATATATCACTATTTCATGAAAGATGTGAAACCAATGTACATAATATTGTTATCTACCCTCATTAGCCATCTGCTAGCCAATTTCTCCACCCCTCGCTGATACCATTCTATGTGATGGTTTGTCAAAGAACTCTTGTATCGCAATTTCAACTTCAGCAAAATAGTCAAATTTTCTCCCTTGAAGAAAATCTAAAAGAGTTGTAATCAGATAGTGGGAAGTCTGGAAGACATGGTGGATGTGGCAGGAATTCGAACCCATGTAGTTTTTTAAATCTTTTTTTGGCTCGATAGGAAGTGTGAGTATGTATCCCTTTTTTTGTGTAGTTCTGAATATTCTTTCTAATATATTCAAGGGTGGATGGAACAGGTTAATTAGGGGCAAGTGGTGCTTTCTAGAAAGACTGGGTAAGAAAGGCTAGATAAGAACGAGTGGAGCAGGGTAGACAGGAGAGAAAGGCAGGCTAAATAGTAGAGGGTGGATCATACGAAATAGTAGTGGAAGTTTATGCATGAAGTGGTAGAAGGGCACGAATAGTAACGAGTGGAGCATGAGAAATAGCTGTGGTAGAGGGTACTCGATAGATATGGATGAGTGAGCTAGATAGAAGTGGAGGTGCATGTTAGATAGGGTAGGCTATATATTAGCGAATGGAGCATGAGAATTGTAGTGAAAACGGGTGATAGGCCTGGATGGGAAACGCTTGAGAAGGACATGTAGAAGAGGCAAGAATGAAAAGGATGACCTAATAGAAGAGAGTGGTGTAGGCGAGACAAGATAAGGTTTAGCTACATTAATGTAAGGGGTGAAAAATCCATAGTGGTTGATCGGGTTGACTATGTAGGAGATAGAAGCTGATGAGCAGGATAAATAGGATTTTGGTAGGTGAGTTGATGCAGAGTGTTGCCTACCTTTAGCTATTGAAGGGTTATCTCTGCGCTGTTTGAGCTCTGTAGCGAGGCATTGCTGGACTGACTGGATAGCAGCGAGGTAATAGTTCCTATCCTTTACACCTTCAGTGAAGATCTCCACGAGTGCTGGCCCGTTCGGCAAACCACTCTCGTCAACCTGCCAATATCAACCAAACATTACACCAATTCCATCACTAACTGTGAACAAAGTGTATTTGTCACATTCATGAAGGTCCACTTCTTGAGTAAATGCGAGACTTAAAAGTAAAATAATTAAACATCTTTAAGACTATTGTACTTTATTGAGTGTGTCTCTCGCTGTGTTGATTCATCATTACGAATGATGCTTTTCTTAAATTTTAAATTCATCTTATATGTTTTTACTGTGACTTTTTTATTAATATAATTATCACAAAGTTAAATACTTACTGCTTTCATTTTTCTGTAGACACACTGAAGGAGACACTGAAACACAAAAAAAAATCAATGTTGTTATTTTATATAACATCTCTTATACATATGTAATAATATGGATAATATTTTTTTAAATATAAGCCCCAAGGCTCGATGGACCTTTTTCCAATGTGGGAACTAAAATTGGTATTTTAAATACTGATTTTAGTTATGGTATTTAATTACACTTTAATTTTATTCAAGAAATGTTATAGAATAGAATAAAAAAATCTTACTCGCTCAGCCGGGACTCGAACCCGAGTCTCCTTCTTTCCGGCAGTTATGCTAACCATTACACCACCGAGGCTAGCTAGATAATTCCTTCTATTCCCTGCACCTTACTTAGCTAGCATACTTGCTCGGAAAGCAGGAAATCCGGGTTCGAGTCCCGGCTGAGGTGGCAAGATTTTTTTTTACTCTGCTCTCTTGCATTTATTGTTATTAACGTGGGATTAAATACCACAGCTTATATCAGTATTTAGGAAAAATTTAGACTTTACCGCATTTGTGATAACTCCAAGAATCCCGGAGTTACAGCTAACTTGTACAGCTCTCCACGTACGCCCCTAACCTACTCTACACACTATCAGTACAGAGATTGCGTACTCACTCCAGCTATCCTCTTCTCTTCTCCTGTGAACGTCTCCCGGCGCACTCTCTGCCGCACTGTCTGTCCCAGCACACTCAGGGCCTCTGCAACACCAAAAACTACCACTTCAAGATAAAGGCCTTTCTCAACCCTTTGAAGATAAATGTAAGGATAGTTCAAATGAGAAAATCAGGTAGATAGAACGGCATGCTGACCACACACCTTTAGTATGCCATGTGTAGAGAATAAACTCATTCTTAACACGTCTTGATTTCTATGACCTTCTGCGGGACCCTTTATTTTAATTTAATTTTCTTTTATCCCCATCCAACCAGAAGTTTTTGCGGTCAACACCCTTTCTATTACTTTATAGATTGATAGACAGTTGTTTGGTATCTCACTGTTATTTTATATTTTAAAGGGAAGATTGTCGGAAATTCGGTCATGATAGTTGAACAATTATAAATTAATTTACAACCAAAATAGTTTTTATTTTAGCCTACGTTTCGGCCTGAATTTCAGGGCAAGTAGGGTGATGGGGAGAAAGAGAGACCCATGCTCAACTGAGTTTACATCGAGATTTTTTTTTTTTTTTTGGTTTGAAGAGCTCTTTAGAATGAAAGATATATTCATATCAAGTTATACATTTTTAAAATTCAATTGTTTCAATAATGTGAATATGATCCTGAGAACCTAATAGTTTTCAGTAAGATGGAACACTACCATGTCAGTCAAAACTTGCGAAATTCCTCAATAAAAAACATTCTACGTGGCAAGGAAAACAAACCGTAGTTGCTGCACCTTATTTACCTTAAGATTATGAGTATCTTAGAAATTAATCTTGCAGCGATCAGTTAACAGCAGTGTATACTGAGGCTGCTCTTGCACAGATCAGTGGTATGTATACTCACGTACTCTGATAAGAAGGTACGTACCTTGCAGCAGGGCATACTTGATCTCTTCCTGACAGAGAGTCATCACTTTCTCCAGTTTCTGAGGAGGGGCAGTAGGACCCACACACACTGCCTTCCTCTGTAACACAATTGTTTGTGCATGTACAAATATATATATATATATCNGAAGACATCGAGGTAGAACGTAGATCACGAATAGCTCCAGTGGTCGAAATCAGATAGTACAGGAAAGAATAAACTAGAACGTTTCCAGAAACACGTTGGATACGTCACGTAACGAATGCATGATTCCATGGACATCTCGATAAAGATCCATTACCCTGGCTCGACACTGCCAGACAAATATCTTTTTCTTATAATGTCATTTTTTCATCTCCCCGTTTCAAGACATTTATATATAAATTGAAAATTGATAATATATGCTATTATTGGATGTAGAACAGATTAATAATAAGTTTTAGTTACTACAGACTAAAATAATTCAAAGAGTTATATCGACTTTATTTATAAAATAAGAAATTAAATCCAAATTTCCAAATTATGCCTTAAAAAAAGACAATTTTTGTTTTGCGAGAGAGTATTTTATTCCCAATTTTTCTTTGACCAAACTAAATTAAATTCCTAAAATTATTTAATAACTATCTGTTAGCTCATACTTATCACTTCCACCTCTCAACCTTCCAGGCCCGTCTAGACCAATCTTTAGTGTATGTATATTTTAAACTCATTGTTCACTTCATTTAAATTAAATTTCCCCACTAAATCTTCTATTGTAAAATCCATTATTTCTAACAAATAAGTAATATCTCCTCTTTCAATATTGAAATACATATTGAATTTATTACATTTAAATCAGTTTGGTTTTTTTATTTCAATACCATAAAACACCATATTATTATTCATAGATTGACGCATGAAGTATTCCATTTGTTTAAACAAGTCATCATTAATCATTAATATTCTTTTGTTTTGAAAGCTCAGCCTTAATGGTTGCATTTTCAGCTTTCAAATATTCAATGCTAGACTTTTCGCTATCTGTCTTTGTAGGGAGATTTTAGAATGTATTTTATCACCAAAAACACGTTTCAATTGATCCAATGATACATCAGCAGTGTCGGATGTCATCTTATGTGCTTTTTGTTTTTTTCCAAGGGAGCAGTTGCCACGACCTTTCATTTGAGAACATTTTGGGGGTAAGTACTCAGTTATTTTATTGATATTCATGAAATAAATATAACAAAAAGCACAGTTGATAACCTGCTAAAATTTATTAAAATTCTACGGCTTAGAGTTTCCTTAAAAGTATTACAAGTAATATAAACAAGGACACTTTTAAAAGAAAACTCCTTTTTCTTTGAAACAACACTATTTTAATAGAAAATAGGACAAAGGACGCGAGTCTTGCAGTTAAATCCAGTAACATTATTTCGTGAACAATAACTGAAATGACAATAGAGAATTGTGCTTTGGAAACATGAAGAAAAGAACTTACTGAAGTCAATATACTTGGGTAAATTTATAACCTTAATCTTTTAGAAATTTGAAATAAATTACAATCTTTTAGTTTGGAAGGTTGAGGAGAAGAATCCTATATTCCTAATATTTTAAATAAAGAGTTATCTACTAGCAATCAAAATTATTGACTGCAAAAATATAGATATTTAGCCCATAGATGAAAGTCAACCAATAACAAGGGCTATTTCTCCTTTAATATCTGGATCGGGAGTGTTGATAAGGGAACGTTCATTTTAACTTTTATATTTGTAAAGAAGAATTAATGAGGAGGAACTAAATAATTTAGTTGTGTTTTTTAAAAATAATTATTACTATTATCTATTAAACTTTCAACGAGGAGGATATTCGTAATTTTGTTATTTACATACAATTTTTAAAGACTCACAAATGGGAAATCATCTAAAATAATTCGTATAAATTTTATTTTATAATTTAAACTTATTAAGATATTAAGAAGTATTAATACTATATCTAGAAATTAAAAAATCTATAGGGGAAATAAGTTTAACTACCGGATTACGAACTCCAGATTGTTAAAGATATATGTATGGTATGGGATGACCTCCTTACTGACAGAAGTAGGCAGGATTTTAGACTAGTAGTTGGGAACTGTCGAAGAAGAACATTGGAATTACGCGTCACCTGTCAAACTCAGAATTCATATTCGTAATTGGCTGAAGCAATTAAAAACAGAACAACGGGGATTGAGTTAAAACTTTCATTTGATTCAGAGATCCACTGCCCTTGACCCAATAAAACCCGTTATTCATGTGACGAAACTAAGCCACAGTCGTGATTTCTCTTACGTCATGCCGACTTCTCCCGCTCCTGGAAATCCTCGTGGACTTCGTACTTACTCAAATCTCAAGTCTATAAGTTGTTTTTAAGAATCACAGTATATGTTTCTTCCAAAGTGGCTTAAGCCGAATAGTCCATTTAAATATAAAATTAAAGCCAAAGGAAAATCTCATTAATTAAATTGATTTTACCAGAAAAGAATTTTCCTGATATTGAATTTGATTTTATATACCCACATAGAAAGTATTTAAAGCATTAAAAATGTTATTAGTGTAATTAATCAAGCAAATTGAACAAAGAAATGCAAATGAACGAATTTAAAGATAATATTTTTTCAATGTCAACAGATTCAGGGAGGGGTGGTGAAAAATCTCTTATTCTCTGAAGATATTAATACTACACTAACTCTTTCAGGTTTTGCGATAAATATGTTTTAGATCGGACACGCTACAAGAGAGTGAAGATGGAGGAAGATAAGGGGTCAAAAGAAATTCGAAGGTTTCTAAGATATCATACTTTCTATTATCCGTCTTCATTGGTTTCTGCAAACCAGAAGTTTGTGGCCGAATACAGACAGTGACAGTGAACACATGTATTCGGCCACGAAGATGGACAATGTCCGAAAGCGCTCGCCAACTGAAGATGGTTTGAAGAAACCAATGAAGACGGATTACAAAAGGTATGATGGTTCTTTATTCATTGTTAGTCATAATAACCCAAGATTCTAAGGTATTATTGAACGATTGGAATATGTCAAACCGAATTAAAGCGAAACTTTCAACTTGGAAGTGACCAATTAAAAAATTTGTAATCGATCATTGAATATTAAGAGGTGATAATACCTTCCTTCTTGGCTCTTCTTTACAATACCTGTTCCAAACTATGTGTTTCCCCTCAGAAAAAGAAATGAATCATAATTATTCCTTACACAATTATAATCATTATTGCCAAAGATTGGCACGAGAGGTTTTTAAAAATAAATGAAAAACCCTGTGATTAATTTTCATCTTAATGAAGGTAGATTTGATGGTGATATGTAAGAGTTTCATGACCAAAGAGGAAGGTGATTACTCGGAGATTAAAACGAATCCTTGTTTGCGTTTCTCGTGGAAATGGGCATTTCCTAATTTTAAATTCCCCAGAATTTCCTAATCCTCTCACGACTGTGCTGTATGAGCTCTTGAGAAAATTCTCGTAATAACGTGCCCCGAAGACATCGAGGTAGAACGTAGATCACGAATAGCTCCAGTGGTCGAAATCAGATAGTACAGGAAAGAATAAACTAGAACGTTTCCAGAAACACGTTGGATACGTCACGTAACGAATGCATGATTCCATGGACATCTCGATAAAGATCCATTACCCTGGCTCGACACTGCCAGACAAATATCTTTTTCTTATAATGTCATTTTTTCATCTCCCCGTTTCAAGACATTTATATATAAATTGAAAATTGATAATATATGCTATTATTGGATGTAGAACAGATTAATAATAAGTTTTAGTTACTACAGACTAAAATAATTCAAAGAGTTATATCGACTTTATTTATAAAATAAGAAATTAAATCCAAATTTCCAAATTATGCCTTAAAAAAAGACAATTTTTGTTTTGCGAGAGAGTATTTTATTCCCAATTTTTCTTTGACCAAACTAAATTAAATTCCTAAAATTATTTAATAACTATCTGTTAGCTCATACTTATCACTTCCACCTCTCAACCTTCCAGGCCCGTCTAGACCAATCTTTAGTGTATGTATATTTTAAACTCATTGTTCACTTCATTTAAATTAAATTTCCCCACTAAATCTTCTATTGTAAAATCCATTATTTCTAACAAATAAGTAATATCTCCTCTTTCAATATTGAAATACATATTGAATTTATTACATTTAAATCAGTTTGGTTTTTTTATTTCAATACCATAAAACACCATATTATTATTCATAGATTGACGCATGAAGTATTCCATTTGTTTAAACAAGTCATCATTAATCATTAATATTCTTTTGTTTTGAAAGCTCAGCCTTAATGGTTGCATTTTCAGCTTTCAAATATTCAATGCTAGACTTTTCGCTATCTGTCTTTGTAGGGAGATTTTAGAATGTATTTTATCACCAAAAACACGTTTCAATTGATCCAATGATACATCAGCAGTGTCGGATGTCATCTTATGTGCTTTTTGTTTTTTTCCAAGGGAGCAGTTGCCACGACCTTTCATTTGAGAACATTTTGGGGGTAAGTACTCAGTTATTTTATTGATATTCATGAAATAAATATAACAAAAAGCACAGTTGATAACCTGCTAAAATTTATTAAAATTCTACGGCTTAGAGTTTCCTTAAAAGTATTACAAGTAATATAAACAAGGACACTTTTAAAAGAAAACTCCTTTTTCTTTGAAACAACACTATTTTAATAGAAAATAGGACAAAGGACGCGAGTCTTGCAGTTAAATCCAGTAACATTATTTCGTGAACAATAACTGAAATGACAATAGAGAATTGTGCTTTGGAAACATGAAGAAAAGAACTTACTGAAGTCAATATACTTGGGTAAATTTATAACCTTAATCTTTTAGAAATTTGAAATAAATTACAATCTTTTAGTTTGGAAGGTTGAGGAGAAGAATCCTATATTCCTAATATTTTAAATAAAGAGTTATCTACTAGCAATCAAAATTATTGACTGCAAAAATATAGATATTTAGCCCATAGATGAAAGTCAACCAATAACAAGGGCTATTTCTCCTTTAATATCTGGATCGGGAGTGTTGATAAGGGAACGTTCATTTTAACTTTTATATTTGTAAAGAAGAATTAATGAGGAGGAACTAAATAATTTAGTTGTGTTTTTTAAAAATAATTATTACTATTATCTATTAAACTTTCAACGAGGAGGATATTCGTAATTTTGTTATTTACATACAATTTTTAAAGACTCACAAATAATTTTTTTTTAAACTTTATTACATTTATTAAACTTGATTACATTCTACATATTTATAAAAAACTTTTAATGTGCTGGGTAATAGTAATAATAATATATACAAAAGAAGTTAATATAAAAACTACACATCAAATTAAAAAAAAAAAAAAAGAAAAAAAGAACTGTAATACATTAATACACAGAGAGTATGCAGATTAGTTGGGGGACCTGGAGTTGAAGGATTTCCATAGCTGGTAGCACAACTAGTACCAGATAGCCATCTATTCTCACATCTCGTTAGTGATTGGCCAAGATCTGTATACTGTTTCCTTAGCACTCCTAAGCAGGGGAGGCTTTGTGATGTAACAGAAGTCATGGTGAAACTAGCGGCAGTTTCAGGGATATTAGTTACCACAAAAGACTGTTTAATATTCTTCATTTCAATATATATACAGTATGGTAGTATGTGGCACTGCAAAGTAGACGAGAGTTTGTGAAAGCGAAACGTTCATGTTTTTCCTAATAAATCCGAGAACCAAAAAAAAATACAAATATTTTCTTAATTGATGTATTAAGATTGAGGCATGATGATATATGAGTAATTATTATATTTAAAAAAGAAATCATTATTTGTAAATCAATGGCTATTTTAAAAACAAGGCGCTTTATGTATATTGTGTCAATTTTTTTAAGGAATATCCTCAAACCATTTCTTATTTAGACTTATTTCTTTAGTTACAGGTATACAATTTTAAGTAAAAATTTAAAATTATTATTAACATTCCTTATTATCGCTATGTTTAAGATTAAAAGTATATTAAATAATGTTTTATATCGTAAAACATCATTTCATTTAAAAAAAAAAAACTATATTTGTAATCTGTATTATTTTATTCTAGATAAAATTCTTAGATAAAAAGTCTTAAGAATGGTTAGTACTAATTTATCTAGTATAGACAAATTCACTATTGGGGTGGTTCCATAACGCGAAAAATTCCATTCTGGGAAATTTCCAAAAATATATAGCAAAGATTCCTGATACTTCGAAAGTGGAAGTCATATAATTGATAATACGTTACAATTAAATACATTCTGACAATGTATTTCAATGAATACTGCTCTCCAAGATGAATACTCCAAGATGCGTTTTATTTGATATTTGGTGTTATAAATGCCTGATGAAAAAAGTGTACACACACACACACACACACACTCACACACACACGCGCGTACACACACACACACAGATATATAATATAATAATAATATATAATATATAATGAATAATGCTGGATTTGGAAGCTGGGAACAAGAATTATTTAGGGAAATTTTCCTTTTCGCAAAAATCGCCCTTTACCTATTCTCTATTTTGAGGAAATTAAAGAATATCTTGGCATACAGACTGTTATGTCTTTTTTTGCACACAAAAAAAAAAAAATTTCTTACTATAGACTTTTTTCTTTTATCAGTTGATTTTTTTGTATAGTAACTTAATATTACACTTATAAAAAGTAATGAAATATTTTAATTATTAAGATATGAATTAAAATGTTTGTACAATCATACCTTCTATTATCCGTCTTCATTGGTTTCTGTAAGCCATCTTCTGTTGGCGAGCGCTTTTGGACATTGTCCATCTTCTGGCCGAATACATGCGAAATCGCTCGCCAACAGAAAACGGTTTGCAGAAACCAATGAAGACGGATAATAGAAGGTATGATAGTTCTATATTCATTTTTGGTGGAAATAACCTTTTAAAATGTTTGTAGATTGAACAAACCTTTTTTTTTTTTTTTTTTTTTTTGAAACTGTTTTCAAATTTGACATACACATTTTAAGGCACGAACAGTATGAATTAAAAATAAAAATAATGCATATTCATCAACACAT
This sequence comes from Oncopeltus fasciatus, assembly GCA_000696205.2. NCBI lineage: Eukaryota > Metazoa > Arthropoda > Insecta > Hemiptera > Lygaeidae > Oncopeltus > Oncopeltus fasciatus. Next base: position 519,192 of record KZ807112.1, read on the forward strand.
TTTTTATATATTTACTAGAGTAGAAAGAAAAATGAATATTTTTTAACTAATGAAAATACCTTACAACTGATAAAATAATAGTAAAATTTATCTTATTTTTATATGCAACTCAAAGCACTTTTAGTAGACTATTCAGATTAAAATAATATTTCTGAGCAATTCAGTCCCAAAGTTAAAATCAATCTAGTTACGAAAAAAAAAACAGTTAAGTAAATAATTATTTCACTAACTAAATAACTATCTTTTGTAAGAATTTCGGTAAGAATAAAAAAAATAACACTCTAATCGTTCGAGTTTTTTTTTTTTTTTTTAAGGGAGTGGCGGGTGACATTAATAGTTAGATGGATAGTTTTTTTTTTAGTTGAAATCATTTTTCCACCTCCTTTTTGAAAATATGTACTCATTTTATAGTGAAGGTTGAAATAAATGAGGTGATTTTTCGAAAAAGTAAATTTCAAAATGTGTTTCGTTAGAGTCTATCTAGTTCGAAAGTCTTCCAAAAAACCTGTCCTATCAGCAACTTATTTTAAGCATCCCCCCCCCCCCAAAAAAAAACAACCGAATTACTAAGCTAGTTTAAAAAAACTGTACGGTAAATTTTGCCATTGCGACATATTTAATAATTAAACTCGTGTATTTCTTATTAGAAAAACAATTATTACTTTTAAAAGGAGTGTTTTTTTGACCGTAGATCTTATTATTAGATGATTTTAGTTAAAAAAAAAAAATGTATTTTTTTTAAAGATTATCTGCCAACGATTCGGCTTACATTGCAAGCCATCTTCAGGGCTGTCCATCATGAAGATGAGAGAGGACGTCCTGTCCTTAAGTTCACATTTCCATGACTACCGTAGACTGCAGGTAGTCATGGAAATGTGAACTTAGGGACAGGAAACGTTGGCAGATAATCTTTTAAAAAAAATACTTTTTTTTTAAATTTGTATTTTTTTGGATCTAACTTGACCGAACCCTAACTAAAATCATCAAATAATTATTACTTTTATTTACTTTTTTCATTACATATTAAACAGGGTAATGTTCCTCCATCTGAATTTGTGCATGTAAGTACAAGAAAGGATAACGTTTTCCCAAAGTGACAAGAGAGACAAGCTACCACAAGGTGTGGGCGCTGGGACGAGACAAAATTAGTAACAGTGACTGAGTACCTGTGATGTAGCAGCGAAGACTGCCGGTACTAGGAGCAGGAGGGCGAGCATTGCTGGGCCAAGTCAGACTGACCCATGCCCAGACATGCCAGCAGCTCCCCACCACGTAGAGTATGTCCCAACATCTTCGGGGGAGTAACCTCTAGCTACTTCCTCTTGAACAGCAGATGGTACTCAGATATTCTTCATTACGCTAATACTCCTAGTAACGAAACTGTTATTCAGTTTGGTCTTCCTCTAGTAACCTCTCCCCCCCCCCCACCCCTTCCAGGGAAAAATCAATCTATTCACTAGCATAAGAAAGCCAACCAACCGAATTTAGTTTGTTTGTTTTAAGTATAAGGAGCACCCGTCGACTCTACAAATAACTACAAAATTTTTCAGATCATAAGCTGAGAATTTCTTTTGATTCGGTCAAGGTTGATAAAAAAAATACAATTTAATAATAATGTATACTTTAATGCATGGTAAGCCAGCTTCAGGGCTATCATAAAAGCAAATCGTGTTTTCACATATAGCAAATCTGTTCCAGGTGACAACAAACACCACGAATACCAAAAATTGGAACAAATTTGCAGTCATGTCTTGCCTTTATGTTAATCCAGAAGATGGCTTAAATTTTAAGTCGCTTATAATAAAAAATACAATCTTCCTGAATAGCATTGTATTTTTTCAACCTCGACCGAAACCAAACAAATTCTCTACAAATTACGTTCACGATCAAAACTATTTAACACATCGGTGACACATAATGTGAATATCAAAAATTACATTTAAACCTATCAGTTGATACATTCAGTTTTACTAACTTTTTCGCTACCCCTAACAATTACCATTGATTTTAATATTGATTTTAAATTCAATTCGTCACCAATAATCACTAATTTAGGTCTGACCTACACGCCACCTACTTCTCCAGTCTTTAACAGTGGTAATCCTTCTAACCACTAATTCCAAGGCTTTTGTCTTTTGCGACCCATTCCTTTTCATCTTCTTGAAAATTTCATTATCTAATGGATCTCGAACAAATGTTTTTTAATTATGGCGCTGGCACAAAAAATTGATCCGTATACAACAATCATGATTCTTATGGAATGTCCTTCGTCAGTATTCAAGGATCTTTCATTTACAAACCTCCTGATGTCTTCTGAAAAAACTGGTGGAATAGCATTATAAACTCCGCACTTCTATTTGCAGCTCTCCACTTTGCAATTTTACTTAGTTTCAGTAATACATATTAGATCAATTCTCGCCCTCTTAACTTCATCTACAGCTCAAACTCCACGCCGATCGATCCTCCGACGTCCCTCTGTGACTAAAAACTTTTAGATGTAGAGATTTGGTAGATGAAACGATGTTGATAGAGAGATTGCGAAAAATTTATCTCAAGACAGAAAGCCACTACTTGGCCTCCATGGGGGCATTATTATGAAGGCTTCCGCTTAAATTATATATAAGAGTATATAAGGTGTAACAGTAACTACTTACTCAATGCACATGACCTCATTCATTACATAACTTTACTTCCCGGACAGTCTAAAGCCAGTTTTAAAGGTTTCACCATTTACTCACATTGTCCTATCATTCTCTTAACTGTAAGATTAAATTTGTTATTTACTCTTTTTAATGTTCATATTTAATGAAACATGGAAAATTTAATTTGTTTGCGCAGCTCATGCTTGACGGACTTTTGTTTCTTTTGGAGTATTTTATCTAATAATACTAATTACATTATAATATAATATATCTTTTTTATTCTATAATAGTAGAAACAATATTATTAGAAAAAAAATCATCATGATAACACTGCAAAATCAATTCAAAATAAAAATATAAATCTTTATTTATCCAATTTTGTTTTAAAATAAAAATATAAATACTTTTTAACTTATATCAATAACATAAATGCATGGACAAAAAAAAATGTTGATATGGGCGTTTGGAATGCAGCTATTGCATCCAAAGGTGCTCAAGAAAATTTTTCATGCATCCTAAAGCATGTTAAAAGTTTAAGAAGTAAAAAACACATAATAGCTTACACATTTGCGCCGGGTAAAATAGAAACATTAAAGTGGCTTTAATGTGGTTAAAATTGACCAAAATTTGGAAAATAATGTGGAAATCATAGATCACAAATTTTTAATTGCAGTACATTCGTTTTTTCCAAATTTAAGAGATTTTGACGTGATAGGAATGTCATTTTAAAAAAAAAATTATAAACTGTTCGTTCTCCAAGATTTATTCAAGATTTTTTAAAAATTCGAAAAGGTAAAGATTTTATTTGTGAATGGTATGGTAAGATTTTGTAACAAAAAATTATAAGATGAGGCAATTTTTAAAAGGGTAAAGAATTCTGACGTAGAATCTATGAACTGGTTAAAAATGTGTTGGATGCGTGGAACTGAACCGTATAAAATTTTTATAAGCCATATGAATGAAAATTTTAAAGTCCTGCATTTATAACCACGTCGGGTAGACCAAAAAACTTCGAAAATATTGAATTTACACCTCAACATAAAAATATCATACATATTACAAAAAGCAAAATTCAAGGACATAATTGACCTATTACGATATACACCACCGAAACATCATGTCATTTTCAAATCCTTTCATTATATATAT
>KZ807112.1:539829-561142 GCA_000696205.2 Oncopeltus fasciatus
TATATATATATATATATCATTAGTCATTAGTCCAGAAAAAGTGAGAAATAAAAAGGCGTAATATAAATTCATTCGTAACTTTCTATAAAAGTATTGATCTAACCTATAAATATTTATTTATCCAATATAATTTATACATAATTAAATACTGTTAACATTGAGTTATACACAAAATTTTCAAATTGTTGAAGAATTATTTTTCCTTTCCCTCAAGGAGACATGAACCCCTCCTTGAGGACGAAGGATAAGCTCGTGGTCGAGTTGAGGTCCCTTCTTCGTTGTGATTTCGTAGTGGTACACTAACCGAGCAATGATAGCTTTCAACTCTAGCATGGCGAATTTCTGACCTGAAAGTTGTAAAAGAGCACAATTAACTAGAGCAGTCGGTTTTTTATAATTCATTAAATTAAATAATCCATTCATAAATTCGTTACGAATTCATAAATTCGTTGGGTACAGCGGATTACAAAGGAACAGTATAAATATATTACATGAAGATATGAACATTACATCATTTTCTTTCCCTTGTTAGATATAATTTGATTTTGGCCGCTGATATCTTGATAACACTAAAAGGAGAAGCAGGAAAAGTTTGTCAATGTTATTTTGCTTAGGCCAATGATTTGCTGGAACTTAAGCACCTAGTTAAAGTTTATCACATTTGGACAGTGATTGTATAAATATTTATTTACGTTTGTTTATTTATATTTATGTAAGTAAATAAAAACTTTGTCAAAACTGTCAACTATAAGCTATCAAATAAGTATGTTATATTAATCTCAAAGATTAAACATTATTATAAATTAAAACTAATAAATTTCTTTATATACATATGATTAATTAGAGCGTCGTTAAAATGTGAAATATAATATGCGTTTATAAAACTGTAATTAACTACATATTATTCAGTAAATTACAAATTATAAACTAAGCCATGTTTCTAACATAGTTCTAGTAGTTTTGAAACTTCTAGGGTTAAAAAGTTATATAATAATTAATATTTACAATTATCAATTCAATCTATTCATTGCAAGCCTATGCAAATACGCTCTCATAAAATGAAATGAGGTACTGCATAGCTTCTTAATGTAAATACAAACGCATGATTTAGTATTTGACCAGTTATTAATAATTACAGATTTATAATAAATGAATTTTGTTCTTTTTTGCTATGAATGGCAAGATTTACATTTTCACTGATTCTTTTTGATTTATTCATGATTTTTGACGATTTTCACTCTTAATTGCAGTTGATTTTCAGTAGGTAAATCAAGCTAAATGAACGACGATGCTGTAGAGGTAAGAGCGAGTTTTTGTTGACACTATCAGGTTTCCCGCAAGGGAGGTTATGGCATTGTACAATAGGTTTTGCCACTGATACACGAATCTTACCATTTTCATATTTTTTAAAAATATGTATTCCATTATAATTATTGCCAATAGTCTTATTTATTTTTATTTGTAAATCATATTTAATTTATTTCCCTCAGTGACATACCTACTAATAACCATCCTGGCAATGGTTGGTAATGTAAGTGTAGCATCTTGTCCGTTCACCTTTTCTTATGGTTTTTTTATTTTTTTTTTTTTTTTTTCTGTTTTATTCGTCTTATTGACCTGGAACTAATTTTATTGATTTTTCTATTTGCCCAACTCTTCTGTGATCAAATTATTTTATTGGACGACCTGGAATTTGTTACAATAAATTGTTCACAAATAAAATTTGAAGCTCTACCTTTTCTTGTATCATTTCACCATTCATTTAGCCTTTAAGTACCATGACATGACTATTGAAAACTACCGACGGAACCTCACTCATCTTGAAATGGAGAAACTAAAAATAGGGTCCGTTCAAAATTATAAAGTTTTGTGTGATATATATATATATTTGTCCCTGCGCAGCCTATCGTCCGTATTTTTAAAAATAATTAAAGCTTCTCCTTGCATACCGTTTGATTAGTTCGTTAATGACTGAATCTACTCCTACTCAAGAGGGAGGCGGGAATATTTTTATTAATATTAGTGTTACGAAAAAAAATATTATACAAGATGGGTTTAAAGGGTAATTTTATAACCCTTGAGTTCTATAACATTTTTCAATCAAACCCATGCTGAGGAAGATATCGAAGAAAGTAATTTTGAGTGTTATGACCATGAATGTAATCAACAAATACAAGAANGGAGCCCTGGTCTTTCATTAAGTGCTACACACACTCGTCGGGGGGGGTAAAGGAAGACGAAGATTTACAATGTTGGATATCTTTGTTTCTATTTGAGGCACGAAAAAGTTTAGAGAACATAATATGTGCAAAATATAAAATTCTGACATTACAAATATAAATACGCTGTCTGAGCAATTTCCCACTCTTCCTTTTTGACCAGCATAGAGGTAGGTTAATACAATTTTTCTTTTACGTTCATAGTACTCTCCGGCTTTAAAATATAATTCGTTATTTACTCTAATTTATTCCCTTCTTCAATTTAACCTAGGAAATATGCTTAGTTTATTTAGCGCTTATGAGACGGACTTTTCTTCTCTATCATTAACTGCGTTTTACTAAAATGAATGCTGAATGGATATGATTCCCAACTCAAGAAGAGTTCATACTAATCAACTTCCCTCCATTTTCGCGATGTTTAGCTTGTTATAGGACTCGTCTGAAATCAGTCTCCTTGATACATCGCAAAATCTAATACATCGTACAGAATTGTTGTATTAAACGGGGAAAAGAATCGGTTTCTTACCTATGCAATTCCTCGGCCCTGCAGAGAACGGTACATACGCATAGGGGTGTTTTTGATCGAGAAGGAAGCGGTCTGGATCAAATTTCTCAGGATCTGGGTAAAAGTCCGGGTTCCTGTGAACGAGTGGAACAGTCACATAGATGTCAGCACCTGCTGGGATGAGATATCCACCTGTCAACAACACATACAAATAAGTATTTTTAAGGGAAGACTTGTTACCAGATTTCCTGCTATTTTATGGTTTATTTCATAAATAATAATGCTTATATTTTTAATGATTCCATTCGAAGAACAAAAATGGTGATGGTTTTTCTTTATGCTTCCAATAATGACATTAAAGATTCTCATTAAACCAATATAAATTAAATAGTTATATTTTTGTAATGGTAAGAACTTCTCAAATTAGCTGAAAAGTGGTCAAAATAAAAGTCAAAGTATTCATTTTAAGAAAATGTACTATTCATTTTTATTTATAAATATTAATTTAGTAGTGGTGTATCATCTCACGTAAATTTTAAACAATTAAACAATTTTTTCTAACTTTATTACAGATAGAATAAAAAATCTATCTGTACGGTACAGCAATGGATAGCATATCGGCACGGAAAGCAAGAGATCCAGGTTCGAGTCCTGGCTGGGAGAGATAGTTTTTTTATTCTATTCTCTCACATTAATTATTTATTATTCATTTTATGATAAATTTTAGAACAACAGTATTATTTCATATTTCTAGAGGTAAGTAAATAATGTGACAAAATAAATATATTTATTTATGTATTAATAAAACCTGTTCACGTAGGCCTCGACGGTCGTCAGATGTATTTACCATTTCATCTTCCGGGTTGAATCGAGTCAAATTGTTGTTATTTGCCGAGCTTTCGCACATCATGTGATGGCTTCTTCAGGCCTGAAAAGAGAATGAGAGTTGTAAAGAGAGATTTTTAAAAATCTCCATCTGGATTTTAAAAAATCTCTCTTTACAACTCTCATTCTCTTTTCAGCCCTGAAGAAGCCATCACACGATGTGCGAAAGCTCGGCAAATAACAACAATTTGACTCGGTCCAACCCGGAAGATGAAATGGTAAATACATTAATAAAACCTTTTAAAATCAACCAACCTTAAAAATAATGTATGATTTCTCAGGGTTTTTTTCCTGGAATTTTTAATGCTCTATACCTCTTCTATGTATAGAGGTACCTATGTAAGTCTGATATTGTGGTACCTAAAATGATACCTATATATACCCATTTCGATGGACCATAATTAGATTCTCTTTGACCAGTCAGTAAAACTCGTACTTTCTAAAGAAGCCCTGACTTAATGGAATAAGAACAGGCCCTAAGGAAAATCGATTAATTTCCTTTCTTAATCTCTTTGGTCTTTACCGTATATTCGTAAATATATGTGTCTTTGTATTTAACTTACTTGGTAAGGTTATATCTTTCTCAAGACTCCTCCCGAATACTGGGACTGGAGGGTAGAGCCGAATCGATTCCTTGATCACGCGTTCCAGGTACTTCATATCCTGGAGGTGTTCTATTTTCAGGCTTTCATTCTGCTCTAGAATCGGCTCGACCTCTTTGTAGACATTCTCCTACAAAAATATTTAAATATTATGGAGTTATAAAATCTTTATTATTGTTACAAAGGAAACATCATACTTAACATTTAAATATTTGTTTATGAAAATATGTTTATGTAATTTCTTGATCGCCAGATGAAGACGATCTTGGCCTTCCCCAAAGTTTATCACCTAAAATTTCGGTCCAGTGCCTTCTCCGCCTGTCAGTCATATTAATCCGAGACAAAAATCTTCTTCCAGGTCTATTGTACAGGCTTTGCATAGTTATCCTAGGTGATCGTCTTTTGCACTCGCCGAGAGTCAATATCTTCTTTACTCTTTTGAACTCAGTACTTCCTAAAACATGCCCTTACCAGATGATACTTCTCGCTTAAAGGAATTTAACGACATCTTTGTGTTACATCTGATCCAACAAGGGCTATTGTAGCCTTTAGAAGCCTTATTTATGCGACGTAGAAAACGGCAGGCCTTGTATAAGATTTATGCAGTTCTATTTTTGTTAGTGTTGATAAAATATATATTTGCAACGTTTATGAGAACTATAGAAGGATCAGTTAACAACTAACATTCTTTTTCGAATTTAATCATATTTATCTTGTTTTTGCAGTGAATTACAGTATTAAGGTCTAAAATGGTATGCTTTTGAATTCAAAATTACTCACTGAGTGCACGCCTCGCACTTGAGAATGAGAACATCATGTGTTTGATTGAATTTAATCTATCAAAAGACTAATCTTTTTGCAATCCTCTTTAAATCCATTTAGTTAGAGAGTATTCTGTTAAAAAATTTAAAAAAATCGTATATGGAATAATGGTTACTTTAAATACATAAAAATAATAAGGAGAGGTTCGTCAGGGGTTCTGGCTAGGGAGCTGAAGAAATAATACAGATTTGTAAAAAAAAAAGTTTTTTTTTTTCACTGTAATTTCGGCCTAAATTTCAGGCCTTTATCAGGGAAAATTAAATGTTGCGGACAAATAGACGCTATTCGTTAACTAAATCATGAGTGTCAGTCATTTGACAATGGACGGACATATAAAATAATAAAAACTTTATGTTTACAAAACAGTTTTATATCTTCAGCATCCAAGACCGAATCCCGAAAATATAGAAAAAATATTCGAAATGCCAGTCATGGGAATTAACTTAATATTTACATTCCCTTGGAATTCCCTAAAATATTTTACTCAAGAATTTTAATTAAAAAATGATTATGTTTAATTGATTAAAATTATTATAAACTAAATGTTTTATCGTTTTTTTTAGAAACAATACGAATTATTATGAAATAAAATAAAATACAAGATATACCTGAATTTCAGGGTGTTTCCCAAGGAGAAATGTAGTGAAGCATAGCGCTGCAGTCGTAGTGTCATGTCCCTGGAAATTAATACACTTCATTGACATATTTATCATTCTAAACAATATTTTAAAATTTTAATAGCACATTAAAGACTAATGGTCAGTGCAATAGCCAAAAATTCATTTTAAAAATTAATTTTCCTGTAGTTCAAAGCGTACTTATGCTGAAGGAATATATACAGGAATTATACCAGATGCGTATAAAATAAATGGTATACAATTCAAGTAATATGATTAACTTCCAATGATAGATAAACTTTCTTTTCAACACAGAAAAAAATTAATTTGACCCAATTAAAATTATAAAACATACAAATAAGCTACAGAATTATCTGTATCTTCTTGTCATCTTTCGTCAAGCTCCAGAACAATCGAAAGTCATAATTTAAACGAAGAAGAGGAATAGTTGATTCAGTCTAAGCAAGTCCGGAACAATTTCCTCTTGTGTAAAATAAGTGTTACATTGCACTCAATAACTTCATTACTTTTATTCAGCACTGAATGGCCGTGAGATGTTCTCTGCAGTTTTTCCTCTCTGCAATCACAGCATCGGAAAAGTTAGATAGAAAGAGTGGTCGTCAAAAATGGATATCGTCAACAAATTTCCATCGGGAATATAAATCAAACCACGATATTAGAGGATGAATAATGTCGGATGAAGTACACTACCCAGCAGAACTCCTGCTTGATCAGAGCATGAAATAGATTGATATGATCTCTACCTGGAAGTTTATTGTGCACACGCGTTACCAGGAAAAATAAATTGCTCCAATATATATATACATATAAATACGCATAAGTGTGTGTGTGTGTAAGGGTCACAGTGGTCTGTTATTTTTTCTTTCTGTGTTTCTATTAGTAATGAACCAGATGATTCCTGTTATAATAGGAAACACCACGCCTTAATTGGGAACCATTTTTCAATGGGGAAATAAATCAGACGGCCAGAATGGCGTGCTGACTTAAGGCTTTCTCTTGTGTACTGTTGTTCGAGGATAAATAGATTCTAAACATATATCTCCCCTCAGTGGACCTAAATGTTCTGTAAAAGGGCTTAAGAGAAAGAGGGGTGTGTTTATGAGTATTTAATACTCAAATTTCCAACAGAACTTGCAGATGTTAAGTTCGGCTAGATCCTAAAAATTTTACAATGATATTCGGATATCTGAGACATTTTATAAATTTTAATTAAGAAGAGAATTTTCATTGGATTATAAAAATTATTAACTCACAAATTGACTGGAGGAAACTTACTTCGAACATGAATGTCATCACTTCATCCATGACATCCTGGTCATCGCGAAAGGTGAGGCTGTTTTCATTTTTTATTTTCAAAAGAAGCTCCAGGAATCCCTTTCTCTCTTTAATTCCTGAAATTAAATAATAATACTTTTGTAGCTTTTACTTCAATGGTAAAGAAGAAAGATACATGATACGTTTTTGCATTTACCAAGTAAGTACAACGGGTCATAGAATAGAGAAAACCTAGAGGTCTAATTCCCATCTAGACATTTGGTATTTGAGGAGAATCTTCAAGGGGAATCCTTTTCAGGGCAAACCAAAGATGGTTGGGAAAGACCCATGAGATAGAAGTAAGGTATTTTATTAAGCACGATTGGTGCGTTTGATCAATTTGAACAGGACATTAATATGACTTTAAATAGATAAACTTACTAGCTAGATTTATGTTGTCTTACCAAGATCATTTTCAGTTTGGATTACAGTTTTGGACTTCTCAACTTCAATTTTCTTTTCATTCAGCACCTAAGGGAAATACAGTTTTATAAGAAAAAAAATTCAAATGTGTAACAAAAATTAATCAAATTAACGAATGACTTACGAACTAATCAGAATCACTTAATTAGCTGAACCAAGCTGCCCACTATCTACATTACTTATAAAAACAGGTTCAATTGAGAAATGACTGAACAATTAGCCTGCACAATCCCACCAACATTACATTTGACATCTCTACCTGCAACTCACCTTCAATGACAGAGAATGGAGGACATTCAGTCTCTTAAATTCCTCCTTCTTGACTCCCCATAGGGTGAACAATGGTTCAAATCCCAGCCACGGGTAATTGATCTTCTTCGCAATCAATTTGGTCATTCTGAAAAAGCACTATTTGTTAGCATATGATGGAGGTACACTGATAGGATTGTTGTGAGTTCATTTGGAATATAATTACATTGCTTCTTCTAATACCGTGGCATGTTTTTGGAATAAAAATATATTTCAATTAACTGGGTTTTTTTTAAATTAATTAAACTGATACGTGTTCTTCATATCATTCTACCTCCTCTCAAAACTTATCAAAATTATTCCTTTCTCTCACACTATATTTTTGTAATTATTCGTATATATGTTTTTATATATTTTATATATATGTCCATTATATATAAAATCTTAAATGACCTTTTGAATGCAATTCAATACTCTCCCGATTCCCATTAAACCTATTAGTAAAGAATTCTCGCCTTCCCTTATTATTGGTCCATCAATAACTATTAATGGCTTCAAACTCTACAGGTAGAATCCCATGACCAGGAGTATTTTCATCTTGAAAAAGAAGCATTCAAAAGTTCACCAGCCTTACGGAAAAATTTATAAATTAGTCGACTCCCGTTTCTCCCCGAACCAGAAGCCCAATCATCAGTTTCATTTTAAAATCCCTATAAGCCTGCAAGCGACTAAAATGAACATGACCTCATGACATTTAGGTAAATAGCATCTAAATATCAATGAGTGGTGCCTAAGAGATATCTACTCTCAAAAAAATTAACTCTCATTTATTATTATTTAAAAAATTATATTNTTAATTAATATAATAACACTAAAAAATTAAAATTAATACCTTGTAGATTTTCTTAGCTAGTTTGTTTTCTTACATATTTAATAAAGTATTATAAAGAGATTTTTCGATAATATTACTAAATGTATACATAAAAAAAATAAAAGATACAGATTAAAAAAAAAAAGTATTATAAAATCGTATATTTGAGCTGCAATAATGCAGTAATGACAAACTGCCACGAGAAGAAAAAAATATAGATTTAACACTTCAGGAAAACGGATAAATTCGTCGATAAATTTAACGATCTTTAAGTACTAACTATTTTAGAATTTTAACCCTTACTTTAGCACCCTTTGTATCGTTTAATGAAGCTGATATACGGTCAGGAATCTAGTAGGGTCTAAAGGCCTTTCTTCGAGCTCCCGGTGGTAAAAATATTTTCTTTCCTTCTTGACTCCTTGTGAGGCCATAATTACGTTCTAAAGATTAGTTGTTTGATTTTTGGATGTCCTATCCTTCTTTCATTTGACTTTGAGCCTCATACGGGCTTAAACCTTCTCAAAAACCACTTAGAGCCATGATGAAAATTCTATTACAAGAAAATTAAATTATAAACACCTATGGTGCTGGGTTGCATTTTTTAAAATTAAAAGCCAACCAAAGCCGGGATTCAAACCCACATTACCATATTTCTGAGTTCCAAACGGAACCTTCGGTCTAGATCGACGCCTCACCCAACTTCCATCTATATACATATTAGTACTATAGTACATAAAATACTGTAGGAAAATAAAGTTGCACTTGGAAAAAAATAAAATTTCATTATTCTAAAACATATGTGTTACTATGTTAACATATGTTTTATCACAAATTCACTAAAATTCACACAAATACTCAGCATTCAGCAAAATATGAGTTCTGTAAGTCTTAAAACATCTAATTCCTTGTGGCTTTAGTAAATAAAATTTTTATGGACTCACTCATCAATGAAAATTTGAATTTTTTGTGGAAAATTATTTACTTTTCTTAAATTAATTTCCGTATTATACAACTTTACTTATTTAATATTATATATGTACATTATGCTTTACTTACTCCATCACCGATACAACATACTCTGAGTGGGGTTTTGTCTGAGCTTCCACTTGTATCCCCATTGCAGATTCTAAAAAAAATCAATGAATTAATTCATTTAAATTTTGATTAAACCACATTTTATAGTTGTATGTTTACTTTAAATTGCATTTAGTCTTTTTATTCCATGTACCCATTGATTTAAGTTATCTAAATTATATTGAGACTGATTGTGGATTCAGTACTTATTCCTTGGCTGTACACCAATGATTCACCATACCATGCGTTGTTCGAGAAAATCTAAGGAATTTCCTAGTCAGTGATAGCATCATATCTCAACATAAAACGGAAGATACTCTTGTGGAAGATAAGATACCTGAGATAGCGTCGAGGGCGCAGTTCGACAGATACGGACAGATGTCGAAGCTCTCCGAACCAACCTTTTCCCTGAGACAGGTCACCAAGGTCTCCCCACATTTGCTGAAGAGTGGGACGATATTGTCGAGGATCTTGAAGTGGAATGTCGGGGTGATCGCTTTCCTCCGTCTCTGCCATAGCTCTCCTGAAAAACAACAGACAACTGTTAGCAGCTCCACACGCTATTGGCTAAAGGCTCCAGATATTTACATTTCATATTTGAGTTAGACATTAATGAACAAGACTTGAAAAAGGTTGCATACTTGAAATAACGATGGCCCAGAAATGAGAGACTCATTCAGGCTGAGTTAAGTAAGCACATTATCTTATGCCCGACATTGCCAAGTACTTCAGTCAGATCTAACCAACCTCTTATCTTCAATGCCAAAGATTCGTCAATGCTATCTGAATCTACCTTACATTATAAACTTTTAAATATTTCTCTCTGTTCATGTATCAACACTTTACGTATTTATCAGGTGTAATATTTTTTCTTTACTAAGTATAAAATATTTTCAATGCTCTTTTAAGAATTGATTATTGAGAACAACAAAGCTTAAAAAAAAAAAGTAAGGACTACATAAATCTACATAAATATAATAAAACAACACAATTATTCCAGTATAATTCAACAAACTATATTTTGATATACGAATAGTTTTAAAAGAATATCAAATAATTAAAATAGAAGAACTTTTTAAATATAAAGGAAACATGAAACAAACGCAAAATCCAACAATTAAACGAAATAAGAAAAATTGTTGTAACCAAATGTAACATATTAAAAAGCCCGTCACACAGAAAGTTTAATTTCAATAGATTTCCCAAGTTTAATTAAAGATGGAAATAGATTCTTATATATATACCTATTAGTNATATATATATATATATATCCCTCTATCCCACTAATAGTAGACATACGCATACACATACATATATATATATATATATATATATATATATATATATATATATATATATATATATAATGTATATATATCAGATATTCAATACTCTTGTAATTTGTAAATTTAATTTTTAAGCCGGAGAGAACGATGAATGTAAAACCTATAGGAATTAATGTTTAGTCTAGACTGACCAGGAAGGCACAGCGATTTATTTAGATTAGAATTTACTATGTATAACCACATAATCCTTCATAGGATGGCTGGGACAATTTCATATTTAAAAAAGTATTATAAATGCGTCTTCTAAAGTTTTCAATGTTTGTTTTCAATTTTTGCTCAATTCCCTGCTGATATAACAATCACAGTCTGTGGCGAATTCTCAAGCCTTGGAAATATCCGATTGTCTTCTGAATAAGTATGGCAGTGACTGAGGAAATCAGTGCTATTTGCAAGAATACACGCCATTTAATTGTGTGTGGCTCGTTCTCGGGCATTGACAGCTTCAGTTGCCACAAGGACAGTTGTCTGTGATAGACGATAGATTTCTCTCTCTGTTCCGCCATAAGCAAGACACTAAACAGTTCCCTCTCCCCAGGAAGAAGGGATTACACATGTCTCTGCTCCGCCNCAGTGCTTCAGTATTAGGAAATGTGCTGTGTAAGTAGTGTGAAAGTAATTTTTTGTCACTTTTAACATGAACACACTAAAAAGATCGCCTATAAATTTGTATCTTTAATTTGAGAAAACAAACACTATTGTAGAATAAATTGCAAAGTATTTAAAATATAAGCTTTATAGTCAATCTTTTATTACTATTCTTACTTTCATTTTCCAACTCTTTTACTTTTCATTAATTACAATAAAAGTTGGACTAAAATATGAAGCACTCCCAAAAATACAATTTCTTATTTAAGCCCCTTGTTTGAGTATTTGTGTTATCTCAAAAAGTCTGTAATATGAATTTATTTCCCGTATAACTTTAAAGATATATATATATATATATATATATATATACATATATAGTTACAATAACTGGCAATGAAGNTATATATATATATGTATATATAAATATATTCAGCGTACTAGTAAGACTGATGAAACTTTGCCCAAAACTGACCGGGGGGAGTGGGGGAAGCGATTTTCCACCTTGATGCATTCGTAAATATCTTTCTTAAAAATGTCATAAAATATAAACGTATGAAAGTTACATTTTACACCTATGGGTAAGATCTGTAACTTTTTCGTGACTCCAATACCAACGAAGTTATTACGATAGTAAATTATGGTCTCCATCTCTACCTCTCGTCTTCTTTCTCAAATTTCAACCAAAAATAAATTCCCCTCTACCTCGAAATGAAAAGCCAAATTTGGTTTTATTTATTTTTAAAATAAATGACAATATCTAGACTACTTAAATGCATTACTAGTTTTTTACAATTTTTACTTAATATCAATATTAATAATAATTTTACTCAAAATTATTTTTTGTAAAAATGTTAGAAAATTATATTCTGCAAATATTATGTTGGGTAATTTTTATCTAAACTCTAAAAGCAATAAATATATTTTAGATTCGTGTATTTGTCCTCCTCTAAAACCCCTTCCACCTGCTCGACAGATTTCAGCCATTAAGAAATTCATCCTTCAGTATAGACACGATATTCAATTTTTAACGAATGGATGAAGATCCGTTGGTATTTTTAGAAATCCGTATAATGGTATCAATGTGATACCTCTGTGGTACGCTAAAACGGATCGTTCTGGATGCCATCGCAATTTTTCAAAGACATGACCAGTGAGCTTTCCGCTTGATTTCTACCTTGGCGAATGACACTGAAGTATTCAAAGAGCGAAGGGAAAATCTTTGACATGCAACATTTTAAGATGGTTAAAATACCCACGAACGGAATTAGACTTTATCTTAAACGTCCCTAGATACTCACCTGGCGACATCAGGTTTATACGGCTTTCCAGAAATCAATATGGTATGTGTGTGTGTGTGTTTTTGGGCACACATTTTCATTTTAAGACGGCTCAAAGGCATTTCCAGCTTAAACTGTTGGTCTGTGTGAAAAGTGCGAGAGAGAAAAATTTGTTGTCCGATACCTTTAATTCCAGAATGGGTAAATTTTTGATAGATTGCTGTCCATGTAAGCAACGCATACGCGTCCAAAAGTTGAGGTTTAAAGATGAACCCCAATTTCATATACCCCGTTTCAAAGGGCATAAAAAATCATAGTTATATCATTCCTATAGTGTATGATAGTTCTATATTCATTGGTAGTGATAATAACCCTTTAGATTATTTACCTAATCATAGTTATGTTTATACGTACTGCCTCACATTCCTCACCCTTCACCTGTCAGTACTGCTGATCTGTTCCAGGTGACAGTTCGTCCCCTCTCGCATTCAAGTTTGATAGGTGAACCTTATTGTTATTATTATTGTTTTCCGAAAC
This sequence comes from Oncopeltus fasciatus, assembly GCA_000696205.2. Lineage (NCBI taxonomy): Eukaryota > Metazoa > Arthropoda > Insecta > Hemiptera > Lygaeidae > Oncopeltus > Oncopeltus fasciatus. Next base: position 553,177 of record KZ807112.1, read on the forward strand.
ATCCCATATCAAATTAATTTAAGTTACATTAAGTTCGTGTAATAATGATGTAAATCATAGTTTTTTTTCTTATTATATTGTTAAAATTAAAACAGCACTGAAAATGGCTTGCAATGTAAGCCGAAAAATTTGGCATATAATAAAAAATACATATCAAAAGATTTTAATTTTTTATTTATTTTTTATCAACCTTGACTAAACCATAACAAAATGTCTACAAATAATCTCTACGGTCAATAAACTCTCCTTTTGATAACTTCCATTTTTTCATACATGTTCTTTTTCATTGATGTTTCACATTTTTTACATAATGTTTGCTTATCATGTTATTATTTACAATGACACGAATTTGAAGCTTTATTATTTAACAAAAGACAATATTAAATTAAGTATAAACCTTTTTACCACATCGGTCTAGGCTTGTGAACATTTATAGCTTTTAACATTTGATTTTTGCTTTACTGCCTTGGGATTATTTTCAGGAGGCAAAGGATAAAAATATGACATTTCACGTGCTTCTTTCTCTGTCAATTATAAGTACAAATCGAAATATGACTTCAAAAAAGCAGATTTTGAAATAACTTAGCACCACTAATTTTCAAGTTATTGAATTGCGAATTTCGGTATCTTATATAAATTTTTTTTGGTCTTTAAAACTGTTTTTTTTGCGTAATTGGAGTTCATTTCTCCAATTAGACTAAGGGCGAGAAGCCTCCCCGAAAATTTTACTCATTATCTTTTTATTTTTGTGTGTTTACCAAATTTTTCATCCTCCTGTACTTTTTTATTATATATATTTATATATTTAACTTCTCCAATTTAGGATTGGTGAAAATGTATTAAACTTAAGTCTTCCAATTCAAGTCATGCTCCTAACGAAAATAGCGTTGAAAATATGCTACAAAAATGGAAATTGTCATTATTATTGTAATAAGAACAAATTACAAATTAATATAAGTAAATTGTAATTTTTGTCTTTGATATATTTATGAAAAGAGTACTAATAATATGGAACGCACTTAAGTTTATAATTAGATGTGCTAAGGTCGCTGTATTTGAAAAAGATAATCCAAATTCTATTTTTCAGCCTATTTCCACTAAACATTAGATGAATTCCCCTCGCTTAAAGTCGGAGAAGTGGAAATGTTTAGCGGAAAACAAAGTATAATATCTTCTATTGAACGATGTGAATATTTTTAAAATCTTCAATTTTTTATTAGTGTTACGAATAATAATTATAGAGTATATAAAATGATTTGTAAGATTCCAATTAGGAAGATGAACAGCCATCCTTAGCCAGGCTTTGCGTCTCTTCCATTCCTTTTTCTGTATTTAAGACCAGATTCATAACTTTACCCTTATTTCTGTCCACCTTTCTAGATTTTCGCAGCAGGAAAGGATTCTGTTTTTCATTTTACTTGATAACCTCAATCTTAATTTATTTGTGAGAGTCACTGACCAGTACTGACGAGCAGGCCACTTCCCAGCCAGCTGTGAAGATTGTCGTACACTCCAGATTTCTTGAGAAGTATCGGGCTGGATAACAGCGTCTGTGAACATCCAATTATTTATTAGATTTTTAGATACTTAGAGAAAAAAAGTATTTACACCTCCAAGAAGTCAAAGATTTTAAGCGTAGGTCCCCTCACATTAGTTTAATCGAAATAAGCCTTATGAATGGAGACTTAGTTTTCTGCCAGAGGAATTTTTTGAACTTGGAATTTCCACTCCAACCCTTTTTGATCAGAGTTTGAAGAAGCGAGGCTTTTGGGGCACTTTTGGGTACATATAACTCGATTTAAAAAAAAAATAATATGAGTTTCTTAAGGAAGCTCAGTCAGATCCTCTACACACCTAAATATTTCGGTTGTACAGGTCATGCAAAAGCCAGTCGAAATCTTGTCGATACTTAGGGAAACATAAAAACCCGCTACAATTCATACTTTATGCCCAATTTCTCAGATTATTATTGGAGATATGTCCTAACCTCAGGGAACCTAAGTTGTAAGAAATTTAATATATTCTCTTTCAGCGGAGTTTCAGTCGTACTGCTTTCATCATTGCTGTGAAAATTACTAAACTGAAACTTTGTCCTTCCATTCTTAAACATTTGTCAATATTTTTCTTTTCTTTTCATCCACAACCTGTAGTCTTTGTGTGACTATGTCAGTCACTGATTCACCAGTGCAAATTCTTACTCAGTTCTGGAAGGGCTGGAGTCTTGCATGGAGATAAACTGCCCATGGTCCTCATACAGAGAATATTAAATTTCCTACTTCAACAACCTCGAATCAGAGGTTGAATAGAGGAGCTTTCGGAACACCTTTCCAGGTTTAAAACTCAATTCAACAGATAACTGGGCTTAAGGAACGGACGACCAAGTCATCTGAAGATTGTAGAGATCTACCGTTCCGTTCCCGTAGGCTTCCACGGTCTCCAGAAATATTCATAAATACTTCCGGGCAAGACTATGTTGATGTGATGGCCTCTTCAGGGCTGAATGGAAACTTAGCCCTGGAGAATCGTTCTACATTAAGCTTTGAAGAAGCTATTGATTGGTTCAACGAATTTTTTCCGAATCGCCAATCGCTTTAGCGTAATATGGGTTTTCCCACTTCCTATGAGGATTTATATTGGTTCCCCCTCTTTAACTGTTCTTTTATGCTATCATATAAAGCGAATCCTTTTTTTCCAAATTCCATTACCGCCTCACGCAACATCTTAATTCCTTAGTCAACGACCTATCTTCCCAAACCCATCCAGATAATCCTTCACTGTAATCAATCGGATATGGCCCCATGATCTATTACAGCTGAAGTAAGTTAATTATTGTATCATCCTAGATAGGTAGTTTTTGTCTTTTGGAGTTGCGGCACTGGCCGTTCTCTCCACCATATAACTGTCACAGGCAATTGACAAATTTAAGAGCATTTTGCAAAATGTAATTCTATTTGAAGAATGTAATAAATAAATAAACAAAACGAAATAAGCGAAAGTTAAAGCCATTTTTTGTTCTCGGGTTTCCTAAAAACCTGTGAAAAATTGTCGAAACCCAATTGAAGCACAATAATTAATATTTAAATACAATTAAAAACGGTTTAGCACATTCCCAAAAAAAAACCCCGTAGAGTATGGACACCTCTCGATCAAAACCCGTTCCCCATTCCACAAGACAGCCCCTTAATTAAATTAAACCCAATTTAACGCAAAGGGAATGAAACGCACCCTCCATAACTATTAATTCCCAGTTAACCAACGATTCTCAAATATTGGTATAGACCAGTTATTTTCACCAACCTGTTCAAGAAAGTACATTTAGGCGATATATAAGCGACTTGGATCTTCATTTACCGACATCAACAGTCGGAAATGGGAAATTACCTATAACCCTTAATTGAAAAAAAAAAAAAACTGCACTACTGGATGGGATTGTTATTAAAATTAGACAAAATTCGACATGCAGCATTGGAATATTGCTATATAGTTGCTGTGAATAACAAATAAAATCACATTATTAGTAGTAGGGGTTAACTCCCTAATAAAAGAGGTTAACCTTAAATCCGATACTTTATTTAAAAAACTTCTCAAAGCCCAAGTGGCCGTAATTTTAATTTCAATGTAAAGTAATTCAGTACGTAGCACTTTTTTTTAATTATTAAATTTTTATTTATTTATTGCATTCTGTTAAATTAAAACATTTTGTAATTTGATCCCACAATGAATTTAAAAAAAAATGACATTCAATGTGAATCATATGAGGAGAGAAGGTGACCGACCAATGACACCACTCTGAAATTATTTACAGATTATGTCCCCAGGAGGTCACGAGGCCATCTTCTTTTGAGTCGACGGGGAGGGTTGTAGGGGTTGGAGTTGGAAGACATGGTCTGTGCTAGTGGATTAGGAAGTACGTAGCACTAAATATATTTTTACGTGACGTCATTATACTGACTGAGACCTGTAGATATCGCTTACGACAAAATAGGTCGTGTATACTGAGGTAATTCCCTTTGAAAAGTACCTGTATGTCGTCAGGTAGCCAGGAGAAGACGTGCAGTTGAGGGCCCAACCAGATACGCGTAATTACTCCGCCGTACTTCTCTCGTGCGTCCATCAGGTCTTCGAAGGCTTCTGCAACAATCAGAACTTCATTTTACCATCAGGAACAATAAATTAAATACAAAAAGAATAAATGATTATTAAAAAGAAAATACTGGATTCGCTTAAAGCCAATAATAATGAAAATTGGTTCTCGTCAGACTTGAGACTAATAATTTATTAAAAGTAAAATGATTGACAATATGTCCATCAAGTAGGAACTAAGCAAATTACCCACGATCGATTAATGATATATATTAATAAGAATAAATATCGAAATTTGACTTACAAACTGAGAAAGATAACAATGAGACAATAATATATAAACACTAAGCTTTAGTGCACTGGTCTTACACTGGACGTCAGGAAAAAAAAAAACGGAAGAACTACTCACCCTTGTAGTTATATTCTTAATTTTTTTCTTGGTTTTTTTTTTTTATTCATTCAAAAGTTTACAATAAAAGTAGCGAATTTTGTTATTGTACAAATAAGAAAGGCAACGCTACATTCGAAATTCGAGAACCATACTCCCATTGAATTCGCTTTAAAAAAATATATTTAAAAAAAGCGCTACCTGAGGATGCAAATTTAAAATAAAACAAGAATGGTTAAACCCCCATTACACAAATAGGGTCTATAGGACATGGAAAGTTGAAGTACAAATATTCATTAATTACGATGCTGAGGAATTATCGGAGTTTATACAACTCCTATTTATCGGAGTTTTTATTTTACATCTCCTTTCATATTATTTGTAGTTGATCCTACAAGAGTAAATAAGTTTGCCCAGCGAGGTAGAATATTTAAAAAAAGAACTATTGCACTGGGTTGAAGACAGTTTCTTTGGTGGAGGTGAGGGAGGGGTGTTCAACATATATTACTGTCTCACTACTAAGGGATGCCCTTCATTCCTTTTAGGCTAGTTGCTATCACCGATAACCGACATTATCTATTTTTTTTTAATAACAATGCCAATGGAATTATTATAAGTAAATTAGACGAAATTTCGCTGTTATCTTAAGCGGATAATTTAGTCTTCTTTGTTTCTTCGTTGGATGTGACACAAAAGATACCTTGAATTCTTCAATAATATTGGAGGAAAAAATACACTCACCGTAAATTATAAAAAAACCAGAGTATTAATGTCTTTGCCAGCTGAATTTGAACAGACAACCGATACATCAGATTCCTTAAGGAAATGAAGAAATGCCATTGGGCTACTGAATGACATATATCTTGTTGTCCTTCAAAGTGGTATAGCTCAGAGACAGGACAAGCAAACTGCTTCATGCAATGTCGGAACGTGCCCTATTCCCTCTTTTACAAATATAAGTGAGTGGTTTCGAATATTTGGAAAAATCACAACTATTCATTTTTTTAAAATGTACTTCACCAACTCGGGAATGCACAAAATAATAATTTAATAACGTTCGCTTAGCAAGTGAATGCATCATTTTTCAACAACTAATCTTCATTAGAATGTTAAATGCGTGGCTAAGATTACTCAATATCTTAACTAATAAAATCTAAATAATGAACTCTCTAAAATACGTTTTCACCGCCTGCTTGATCTCTCCGACATAGGTGACACAGGAATTATCTCCAAACAAAATGGCGAGAAGACTTATGCCTTTCTCACAATCCTGGAAGTCCAAGAAAAACAGCTTACTTTTAGTTTTCAAGAATATTTATTTTTCAATGATTTCAACATGATAGTGAACTCCAGGTTCAGCTTCTCTGAGCTTTTCGAATAGCGGTGGAAATTAATTACATATTACTCTTCACATAAATAATTAAAGATAATAAATAAAATACCATCCCCGTGGCATTATAGGCCAATCAGGAAGGGAGTAGCAGGGGTGCTGGTGTTGGGGGGGGGGGGCGCACCGTTAGTTCTTTTTCGTGTAATTAATTTAATTAAAAAATGAGAAATTAATATTATAAATTTATATCTCCTCCTTCCTTTTCCGATTTCAAAAATTAATTCATTTATTTACGTATAAAAATTAAATACCTAAAAGAGTCCCACGCAACTCTCGAATTTATATTTTTAAATATCATCATTATTATGCTTTTAATAAAAAATATTACGGAATATTAATGTAAGACAATTACATTTTACACCTAAAAGTATTATTGACAATGCTTATTGACATTGATATTAATATCACTATTAAATAATAATATTTATATATTAAATATTAATATTTAAAACTTTCGTCTCATTTTAAACCCTACTCCCATTGGCCGTATTCAGTCATCAACGGTCAGGTTTATGTGGAATAAATATAGAATTTGGTTGCGAAAAACTAAAAAATGTGGACTGCAGAGCGTTCTCCCACACACACATAAATAAATTATTGGTTCAGATTTAACTTCTTTTTTTTTCTTCTTTTTTTTTTTTGCTGTGTTAGCCTCCCTTGCAACCACATATAGGGTCATTGGAGTGAGGGGCTATCTACAGGTTGCCACCCCATTTTAAACACCCATGGCTCAGGACAACCTTCTATATTATAATTAAAAGATTGACCTGTGCGGGTTTTGAACCCGCGGCGTCAGGATTGCGAGACCCGAACGGACCCCCTGAGCTATCCCGGCGCCCCGAAGGACACCTCATTGGCCAGCATTGTAGTTAATGAGAAGACATCTTAACCCTTTTTCAACAAGTTCAGATTGCGTTTTCACTGTTTTACTGAAAGGACCAAGATGTTCTACATGCAGGAGGGCTGTAATCTATGCAAATTTCCAAGAGTATTTCCAAACGTGACTACAAATACTCTATATGTTAGGGCTGACGGGAAATAAAGAGAGGAACCTGTTACAATTTAAATAAATTAACAGTCGAACACCCTCGGTGCTGCAATTGGTGAAGTGGCGTTTTTGTCCTCGGTACATTACTGCTGTACTCATGGTCCATGAGGTGGACGATTATTAGTCGTGGAAGACTGTGAGACAGATACTTACTCACGCCAGCGACGTGGAAGTTGAGGGCATTGCCGACTAGAGGGAGTGTCTTCGGGCCCGGCAGCTGGTTCCCGAGACGCTTCAGACGCGCTGGAGGTGAGAGCAGCCACAGTATCAGGAGTGCCACCACTCCCACCAAGACCAGTGCCACCAACATCTTACAACCTGAAACATACAAGTAGTTAATGACAACTAATTTAAATTTAATCTGAAAAAACATAATTGAGAAACTCCTAGACAGCATTTTGTAATAAGAACATACACATGATCTGCTTGTTTATTTAAGATTAAATAATATTTTTTTAGAATGAGATTCATTAATTTACTTTAAAGTATTTAGAGATATATTTTGAAAATGAAATTTGACTCCTAAGCCAACCACATAATTCCATCGGTCTTTAGTGGCCTGAAATTAGTGTTCTCCAAGAGTTCGACGGTCATTTGCGTACGCCTTACTTTTGGTTGGTAAAACCATCGTTAAGACAGTGATTCGTTCGGCTTCAAGTAACTATTACATAAATATATAACTATATACCTCTACTAATTAGAAACTAGCCTACTGCCCTAACTAACTATTACATAAGTAAATAGAAAATACAAATTACTTACACTAATTACAGATATACACAAATAAATTTTAAATGTATCAATATGGAATGAAGTTTTGACCGTCAAGTTCTATGAAAAAAGGATTGTCAGGAATTCGGTCAAGGTAGTTAAACAATTAAAACCTAATTTGTAACCAATAGTTTTTATTTTAGCCAACGTTTCGGCCTGAATTTCAGGACCTAATTCCCAACAATCTTCTCTTCACACAAATATTAAATGTTTTTCTTCCCCTAATATCCTCAGAAATACATATGTGTGTATGGATGCCTGTGTGTCTATATATACATATATATAT